>JAABKK020001857.1:0-29443 GCA_011634745.2 Catotricha subobsoleta
TCGGCGAAATGAGTGTGTCGGCAAAATGAGTGTGTCGGCGAAATTATTTTCGGCAAAATGAGTTGTCGGCGAAATGATTGTGTTGGCGAAATGAGTGTCGGCAAAATGAGTTTCGGCGAAATGAAGCGTCACCCTATTATATTTTAAGCATTTAGACTATGGGAGTTTAGACCATATACTTTTGATAGCATATTTGACTGCAACAATACACAATCTTCTTATATATGTCAGATCAGACCTTCACTCTGATATAGTGTAAAGGATACAATCTGCATCAGACAACCTTCTACTTGCTAAATATATCTTCAATACTTTTTCTGTTAGACAACTTAAAAATAATATTAATAATTGGCTAACGTATAGCTACAAGAGATTATTTCTTTTTTAAATATAATAGTGAAATGTGCCATAAAGGAAAAAAAATTGCTAGTATCAGAAATTAGTTTTTGTGAGTCAAAAATGGGTGAAAAAGCAAAATACTTTAATAATTACTGTTTGTTTAATTTTATTAAATACGAATTTTGGTATAAAAACAATCTAAATTTTGCAATTTTTGATCCAGAAAAATTTAATCAGCATAAATTATTTTGTTACTCGTAAATTTTATATTACTACATATAATTATGCCATCAAAAATATATAATATAAATTTACTAATATGATATATAATACATTAATATATATTTTATCAGGTTCCCTTGGGGGTGTTTTTTTCCCTCTAAATATTGTGTGAATAATATTACCAATATTTTGGGTCAAAAGCGGGCTCTCTTAGGAATAATTTTGCCGATTTTTAGATATTTCTACATCTAAAGATCAGTAATATCATTTCTTAAGTGTTCCTGATGTATTTCTACGTATAAACGATGTAAATTATAGTTAAACATCAAAGTCGTAGCTATTATAATTTGAGTAAAAAGTAATTTGAGGTGTTTTTTTTAAACACCCTGTATAATAATGTTTTAAGTATAGTTACTTTTACAGGAGAAGAGTTTTCTGAAGGGAATGAACTATTACGATATCATACAATTTCAATATATGACTTATGGTAGCTGGAAAATTCGAAAATACATAACCATTATATTATATAAGTATAAGCAAAAGCGGTATCTGCTTTCACGAAAATCCATTCAATTCATTTATATTTATAAATTTAAGTAGGTATATATTATGTACGCTTAACATAAATATATATAATATTTAAGTATATATAATATATATGAACCATATACATCTGATATATTTATTCTCTTCATATATTCAAAATATGCACATACATGGCTTACCGCAAAACTTTCTAAATTTTAATTTCTAAGTTTCCAAATGTTCATTAGACTGTTACATAAAAGCACTAAATAAATACATTGTACTACTACATAGTATAAACTAAGACTTGCGAATGGAAATTTAGAATGTAGCTCTAGCAACATAAATCAATAGACGGGCCTGGGTAAAGATTATATTATGTTGCGCACACATATTATTTTATATGTCCTACCATTTCCATATATGTCTTAAGAATAAGCTTTACATATACATATTCTATGTACATATATACAGCATGATGGTAATAAATTGTATATTTTATGTGCACATACATTGTATAACGAAACGAAAGGGGACAAAGGACATCGCCCAGTGGGTGATTTATATTCTGGTAAGATGCGAGTAAGTATGTATTTGAAATAATGTATTACGAATATTTGAATTTTCTATATAGATATACGTTATTGTGAGATATGCAAAATGTAAAATTATGTAGAATACGAAAGTATATATCTTATGTTTGTAACTACTACATTTAGAGCAATGCTTCATAACTTGTAGAAGATAGTATATATTAAAAGGTTTACGAAATTTCATGAACGTTAACGTACGGTAAAAATTTGACTTAATTCTTAGAATTTACATGATATATATTAGAATGATAATTGACATAATGTAATTTTTGCAAACTACCTATTATTTCTTTATTTATAAAAGGCGTTAACTATTAACTAAATATCTGTTTTATTCAGAAATGACCAATTTACTCGGAAAATGTGATTTGTAATTCGCTGCACAACCAAAATATGATCTGAGAGTTGTATTATAAATGATGCTTAAAAATTGCATTTCACCAACAGTAATAACTTATATTAAATTGTAAATCACAAATTCACCAATGGCCGAAGCCATTATTCACATAACCCGAAATTAAATTATTGACAAAATTTGTAATAATTTCGGCAAATTTAATGTTAGACAAAAAATTGTAGGTTTGGTTAAAAACAAAATTAGATTAATTAACTCACTCTCTGTAGGACTATAGGTATTTTTTTTTCACTTACTTACTCCCTTGATCAGTTTTTATTACATACACTTCAAGGGTGTAATACATGGAAAATATAAATCATAAACTGAATCGTAAATTTTGATTAAATAATTAGTAAAAATTCATTTTAATCAATAGACATAGAAAAAATATAATTGTAACACTTGTTTAGAATATAACCAAAAGACACAGAGTTTTATTCTCTTGAAAATATATATATATATTATCGTAGTTATCCGGTTTTGAAATATCGTTTTTTTTTAGTGAAATTTAAAACTAGATAACTACGAATTTCGTTGTAAACTACGAGTGTCCAATATATTAATTGACTTAAGCTATCTGTATAATAAAACAGAAACACTATTATTTGTAACGGCTGAGAGATAAAATGCTTCAAACACGTTCAAATATTGCGATTTTCACAATTTTGCAGACCTACAGCACATCAAAGAACCCATTTATTTTCGAAATCCTTTCAACACGTTAATCAGGACACCAAATGCAACTCACAATGTAAAGTGATTATGATTTAAAAAGAAAAGTTTAAACTGTTTGTTATCATTCTTTCGTTTTTAATTTACATTAAAATATTTTCTTTATTTCATTGTAAATTTGTAACTAAGTTCTAGTACAGATGTTAATAAAATCACTAATATATATATTTTTTTGCAGTAATGTATGCATTTATTGTATTTGATTATTATCAAATAAAAGTAGAATGGAATAGAAATATGTAGCATATGTGACCTAAATTTCCATATAATTTACCATATGTAATTTAATATATAAAATTAAAATTAGTGCATGAAATAGCATTACAATATCACATTATAATAAATGCCCTTAATAAACATTCATACATTTTTAAAAGAAATTTATAATTTATCGATAGCTATAGTAAATAATAGCAAAGGTATTTCAAAATAAAAACATATTCCATTTAATCAAAATATGAAGCTACACATTATCAAAATGTGTATTTATTGATTTGCTTGTATATGCGTGAATTATACTGGTTTAATAATGTCGAAGTGTATATTTAGATTTGAAATACAATATACTAAAACTAATATAACAAAAGCGATTTCTTGATCAAGAAAAATCAAATACCCTTGTGTGTGACATTAAAATATTTTGTTTATACGATAAAATCTGCCAACAGACTCATTTACCATATTTTTTTATTTTTATTATTAACCCTTTATATTTTGTATGGCTTCAAAGAAGCTGTATATATTTATTTAAATTGTAAAAATTATAAAATAAAAAATCTAAAAGAAACAAGGAACAAGAGGGTAACCGATTTTTATCACTGACACCTAAAATCATTCATATTACGGCTTGACAATAAATATAAGGAAAAGGATATTTGTGAGCATATGAAGTATATAAGAAATAAGTTTCTGTTTGTTATTAACAAAGATATAAACGACAAAGGATGTTATTTAATTTAAAAAAGAGATTTCAGTTGAAATAGTTAATAAATATAAATCGATATAAATTTATATTAGCCTGAATCTATTAAATACTTTCTTTTTTTATTGTAATCAGTGTCGGCATCTATTTTTGCTCGTCATTGCTAACGTTTTGTACAGATAGCACAAAATGCTGATATTTTTTTTATGAGACACTAAATCCAGCCTTGCATCCAGCCCTGTTAATAACTGAATTTTAAAATATTTGCATTACAATAAAATCAATTATATCTTGATAGTTTTAGAGTGCATAGCCACTGATGGTAAAAAGATCGATAAAGGTTTTTTTGAAAGGCTTTACGTGTAACCACATGCAGTGCTCTTCAGTCGTGTTTTTCAAGTATCACTTAAATTATAATATTTGATACACTAGTTTATAAATACATATATATAAAAAAAAATATTTTCTATTAGTACTTATTTAGGAAAAAAAAAACTCTGTTCAATTTTGAATAAAATTGCAATGTTAGCAAAGTTTTAAAAAAATGACTTAACATAAATCAACAGTATTCGATTATATTAATATTCAAAATATTTTGATGATGAATAGTTTTAATGAATTGTCTAATGAGACGTTTCTTAATTCTATAATAGAGTATAAGTCTTTATGGTATTATTATAAAAATATTAAATAAATCATTCAAAATTTTTAAATATTTTTATCTATTAAGATAAATTATTGCATTCACATTCACTCATAGATGTAAATATATCGATGTCTTAAGTTGAAAATAGGTTCATCCACATTTTTTTTTTTGGAAAAGGAGTTAATAATGGGAAAAGGTGCTGGATGTCATCTTACGTTGATTTAGAAACAGAATTGTCCAATTTTTCGGATCATTTGAAAACGAATTTTCATGCATTAATTAAGCGTATGAGTTTTTTAACTGTCCTGGAAATTTTTTAAAATGTGGTTTAACTTATTTTCAATTTTCATCGATATATTGCATTGTAGTTTGTAGATATAAATCGATATAAGTATTCTTGGAACAGCCGCCGACATCGGAATTATTTTACCCAAAATCGATCTATGTTTGTAAAAAATTTGTTTTAAGAGTGCTTGCTATAAACTTTCTTCTATTATAAATTATCCGAATATGAAATATTTGTATACAGGTTTCATAACGCTGATCATTGTATCAAATCAAAAAAATATTATATCCCTGTTCAAGTAGAATAAAAAAAAACCTTTTAATTTGGTTGTAATCAATATTCAATAAGAAACGAATTATTATTTTTTGCACGTAGCACGTAAATATTTCACATACAATCACACAGGTACTAAATCTCGTTTAATACGTTTGGAAAAAAAAAAGAAAAAAGAAGTTATTACAAAATATAAACATATCCTTTATTGTCATTGATCTTCTAACTCTTAAACATATTAAACACAACAAAAACCTGGGGTGAAGTTTATTTATTGATTTTGTAGATTATTTTTTATTAGTTATTGTTATTGGTGATGTTCAATATTACAGAAAACCAAAATACAGAGAGAATAAAGACAGGTATAATTTAACCCTTTTTATTTAAATAATACATTAGATAAAAGGTATGTCCTCATGGGAAAAAAAATATATAGTAAATTTTAATACTCATTAAAATTATTTTTATGATGTGTAGTCTTAGTTCACATAGTGAATTATAATAAAAAATGAGATGATAATAAGGCGGATCATACGTCACAATCCATTAAATTATTCACTAGTCTAGAATCTAGGCTATATAGAATTGGAGTTTTATCCCACAGTTGGAAAGATATTTGAAATTCATCAAGATTATGATGCACAACGTTTTTCGAAATTTGGTCTAAATAAACAGTTCAAAATAGCGTCTGAATTGAAGAATTAGTTTAAATTTTCGCTAATTCAAGAGCTTTTATAGATACGATATTTATCTCCGAATTTTGACGTAAGAAAATAAAAAAATAATACAAAAATGGTAGTCCAAAAGTTCTTAGTTGAAATTTCGAAAAAATCGAACATATATTTTTAGGTAGAAGATAACTGAAATGGACAAGGTAAGTTTTGTGAGCGTCTCTGAGATTTTCTAACCCAAATACTTATGCATGCATGTAGCCTAAAAAAAGCCAATTTAATATTAAATTATAAACCATATATACTTTGAGGCTTACTTGTATCATATGTTCTCGATTATTCGTATAAGCAAAATAAGTATCAAGCAAACAGAACAAGAAAAAATATAAACAAATTACCAACTAACAATAATATGCCTACTCTGAATTTCAATGATATGCAAATTGAATAAAATATTTTAATTCTCCTATTCCCATGAAAAATAAAATAACATTTTGATGCACAATATATTCAAGAAATGAAAATAAAATTATTGTCTGCTGATGAAATGAAACAATATAGCAACATCATCTGCATAATATAAACCTTTAACCGAAAACAAAAGTATTTTCGCGACTCATTTATTCATTTCATAATTTATTTTTCTCACTTTTCCCAAACCATCGACCTTGAATGTTAAAAAAAGAAAGAAAAAAGGAAAAACGTTTACTATAAAACCTGCCGCGTGTATAAATTTAAGAAAAAGAGAAGATCGTGTGCCGTTCAATGTTGCCTGCTTTTCGTTTAACATTAAACAGTAGTAGCGTATTTTAAGAAATTTTGCTAAGAAAAACAAAAGCAATATCACCATACCAACAGCAACAACAACAAGCTCATCATCAACACACCCATAACAGAAAAATAAAGAAAAAATAAAATAGCATCAGCCGGAGCACCATAAGAAACATCGTAAGAATCAGCAGCTAGCAGTTTATTCGAAGTAGTAACGACCTCTTTATTATTCAACATACTTTTCCATGTTTTATAATTTTTGCAAATATATTTTCAACTTTTTCCAAGCTTTTCTTTTACGCAATGATGTCAAGGTCGTTTGTCGTCAATGCTAATTACAATCGATTAACAATTTTGTGCTCTCACTTATTATTTTTATTTTTATTTTTTTATTTTTGCTTCTTTTTTCATGGTAGGTTTAATTTTCTGTTTATTATCTTTTCTCTTGTTTCTTATTAGGTGATGTGAATTTTTAATTTAAACGAAAGCGCAATGAATTTCAATTTTATTTAAATAATAAGCAGAGCTTTAAAATAAATGAAATGGTTTGTTATGTATGTTTACCATGCACATAAATATTTTGAAAATAATTTGATTGAGTGCATATTTTTTTCTACATCGATTTCAATTTGATTAAATTGATATAATTTGATAATAGTTTTAAGATAATTAATTAAATTTATTTATAATGTAAATAATTATAAATTTCTGAAAATTCTTATCTATCAAATTGGACTTAGAGCCAACAATATTACTATTTGTTAGTGGAAAGAGTAAAAAATAGAATAAATAAATAAATATAATAAATGATAATAATAGTTTTATTTTTCTTCTTCGGATGCAATTTTATTACCGAAATGATGTATTTATTAAAAATTCTCATGATGATCAGTTTTTTTCCTTGCAAATTAATATGTACCAACTATTAATACAAGATGCCTGCATACCATTTTATCCAAAAGGTATTGCATGAGAATTAATTTATTTCAAACATTCAAATTGAACCCCTTTTCATTTATCTTAAAATTTGTTTTCTATTCTTACAGTCAGAAAAAAATAAAAAATTAAGAAAAATTACCCTAACAAATGATTTCTTGTGTATGCAATTTTTTTTTTCCTTTTTATTACCTGTCTTTTTCAATACTTTAAAGTAATTATATGTATTGATGAATATTTTTCAATGGAATGCAGCGAAATATTTGCTTAAAGGGTTAAGATGTTCCA
Organism: Catotricha subobsoleta; assembly: GCA_011634745.2. NCBI lineage: Eukaryota > Metazoa > Arthropoda > Insecta > Diptera > Cecidomyiidae > Catotricha > Catotricha subobsoleta. The sequence continues at coordinate 7,602 of JAABKK020001857.1, forward strand.
GTATGTATATTCTAATGTTACAATAATAATAAGTAAAAAAAAAGAGAAAAGAAATGATTTAAAAATTGCATATCTGCATCTGTACGAGCTTAAAAATGTAAATGGATTGATTTAAAATTTTGTTACCTAAAAATTAAATATGTATGTAAATAAGTTATGTGAACTTTTTTAGGGTAAGAAAAATCTATTAGATATTCTACATAGATTTTTTTAATAAACGCAAAAATGTGTAATATAATTTAATTATACACATTGCACATATATAAATAAAAGTTAAAGACCTTTATAATCTGAATATTTATTTTTGGTGGTTACATTTTACAATGTAAGAAAATGCATATTATTATTAAGGCTTACTGTAAAATCCACAAAATGAAGTATGATTTTAGCTGTCTGAAATTGTTTTTTAATATTTTACTGGTAATGTAGGATTTCGAAAAACTGTATCACGCTACATTGTATTTTAGATCGTTAAACTATTTCTATCGATTATATAAAAATGAAATGCACTTAAATAATATAATTAATATATTGCTTTGGAATATTATCTTAATATATCAATAGAATTAAAGTAGAATAAAAACAAAATACATAATTGATTTAAATAAATGTTTCTTCAAAACTTATTTCATATAATTGGAGAATTGTGTATATATTTTTATATTGAAACCACTTTTGGGATATTGAAATTCACATAAATTTTCTTTAACATTTCGTATTCTAACAGATTTTAATATGTCAAACTAAATTTATCAAACCAACATTCAACCACCAATGTATCAGCAGAAAAGCAACCCCATTCTTCTCGCTTCTTGAGCTGCATACTCTATACATATAACAAAATATATATCTACCACATGATAAACACTCTGTTATACTGTATTGTATATGAATGCTAGTGGTACAAATGAACTATGTATTCTATATGCCAATAATATACTAGTTATTTATATACATTGATATACGTTATGAATATAGAAGTATACAGTCTGTTATGTATTTTATATTTTGGTACAATATTATACAATTTTATCATTTCGTTATTTCATTTTCCAGGGCACATAGAAGAGCAAAAGCTGTATTGGAGCAGATAGGACACAAGGTGGTCTTTTATGTGCGACTATACATATCTATAAAATGGGGGAGCTCATTCATATACAACATTTCATACATACATATTCACTATACGAGAAGAGAAAAGGTATGATAAAAATCCACAATGTCGTCATCCCTTTTTTAGTAGATGAGATATAGAAAATGTTTGGTTGTTGGATTTCTATTACGCATATACTGTGGGTGGTATTTTATTTACTATTTTATACAATGCTATATATAATATGTTGATTGTATGTATGGATGGATATTCGAAGAAGGGATAAATCTAAAGGATAGTGAGCGGTGATGAGGGTGGTTTATAAATAGAAATATGTGGATGTTGTGTTGCTGAATCGAAAATATGGGTGGTTTTATATAAAAAGTTAGGGATGATAAAGCGGACAAGAAATTCTACCGTAAGTGCTATAATACAAAAAAAAAATGTAAGTAATTTTCTTTGCGATAATATTGTAGAGCTTCTTTAATATGTTGCTGTTGTGATTAAAGTCTTTTAATATATATTCTTTTTCTTACAAATTCTTCAATTTGATGATATAACAAAGTAAAATAAAAAAGAAACTAAATAACTACTCACTACCAACCGCTATTAATAATACTTCTCCTAATACTTCACGAGAGTGCATAGTTTTCGGCTCCTACAAAGTAGTAAGAATTGCATATAGCACAGGCGCTTTAAAAAGAAAACTTTTTTAATCTAATTTACTACTTACAAAATATATTTAGTTATATATTACATATATAAAATATTTTAATAGTTGTCTAATTTATTTATTCATTTTATTTATTGCTCTAAGAATATGGCCGCTTACTCAATAATAAAAAATTGAACTCTCGTATAATTTCATATAAATATAATAAATACATATCATTGAAAATGTTCTTTGTAAAATAACGTATTCAGTTTTAACCACTATACACGGGAGACTATATTGATGCAAAAGTCCTCCTAATCTCCACCTACTGCAAGCACAAACTATACAACAATACCAGCGTTACCATATTTATACTTAAGTTTACTAAACTCACAAGAGTAGAGAAATGTATTATAATAATAATATATACATACATACATTCCATGAACGCTTAATAAATAAAGTACACATATAACTTTTGCAATGAACCTCTGAAACAGTATGGCGGTGTGGTGGTTTTTCCAATATTTTTTTTTTCTTTTTTTTATTTAATGGGCTACGCTATTGTACGTTGCTCACTATATTTACATGCTTATATGCTAGACTCTAAATATTTACAACCGAATATGGTAAATGCTGTCGTGCAAATGGAACCACACAAATTAATTAAACAAAATTTATTTTCAAAAAGTATGTTCATTTTCGTAAGTTATTTTGCGCGTTATGGATATTGCTTTATCATTCTAACACCGTACCCGATACTTACAACCTCATCTACGATTTACAAAAATATATATGTATATATATTTTTGTAAATCGTAGATGTCGAATGTTGTTGTGTGTGTACATCATACGTTCAACACTATATATCTACTATACCTACTTCATTTAACAGATATATTTATATATAATATACAATAAATATACTTATACTTACTTTGGTGAACATGTATAAAGGAAGGAATTAAATTGTGCAAAATTTTTCTCCCTTTCACTTTTCATCTACCTTCAATTTTAAATTCATACATTTCACCTTCTTCAACATAATTTTTTTTTTCTTTTTTAAAAAATAAAAAATAATATTATAGAAGAAAAAACGCAAAAAAATATTATTTTTTTTTCGCAGGCATCATCATGTCATTGGATCGATATCACTTTGAATTTGTTAGTAGAGCAACATCAAATATTTATCATATAAAATGTGTTTGTTGCTTTTTCATGATCTTCAAATCAAATTTTTAGTGTATCTTTGCCTTCAATTACTTAACTTAATGTTATATACTTGTTATGTATGTTATAAAAAGACAAATGTTATTGTATTCTATGTATGTTGTATATAAAATTTAGAACATAGCGCATATTTATATTATATACCATTTAATATTTGGTATATATTTCATTAAATTTATTCACCGTTTCACTTAAAATGTGTATTTGGTGATCATGGCCGTATAGATGTAATGTACGTACAATAAATACAATCTCAACCAGCCCTTTTACGAACAAATATCGAAATTGGCTCAAAATATTATTTCCTTGGTTTTCATGTTAAAATTTAATTAAGTTTTGGTGTAAACGAATTTTAATTGATTTTTCATGTTGTACCAGTATACATACCTCCATCCATAGATTAGTATATCTGCCTACCCAATATATTAGATAGATTGGTGGTTGGTACATAAGTATTGGTAAATAAGAATTTATTTATATAACAAATGTTCAAATAAAAGTTTCTATAGATTTTATATCATGATTATTATTATATATTTTAATTAATCTTTATTTTCTTTTTCTTTTTTTATGTAGTTCATATTTAATGGATATAAATTACTAAATGAAGAGCAATTATTTTTGATAATATGAGTTAAACTGCCCTAGTGTAAAAAATGTTAAGGAAAACGTAAATATTGAAAAAAGTTAAAAAGCAAACGCCAAACTATGATAGTTTGATTTCTAATTGATTTTGGAGACAAGCTCATACTTTGCTTTTCAAAACTGGAGAAGAAAAACTAGAGTTAAAATTTTTTTCTAGTTAATTAAGTTTATTTTAAAAAAAACAAAGCTAGAAATCTAATATGCTTTTAGTTTGGGTTAAGTGCTTTATAAAACTAAACTTGAATTATTTTTGTTTTGGAATTTGTTTTCTTTAAAATTTTACACTCGGGTGGAAAAATCATTCGTTCTAGTAAGTAAGTATTTGCATTGACGGGCATTTAAAGATCGTGCAAAATAATAATCATTATCATATATATTTTTTTGTTTGAATAAATTACAAACAATAATTAACATTCATAATAATTAAAGTCTTCTCGCCAGTGCAGAAGCCGCAGTTCTTTCTAAAAAGTGATTTTGCATTAAATAAATTAGTTAATATATAATTTTAGCTAATTAACTATAAACTTATTAATAATTCTGGCAGGTTTTGTATAAGCTTAGCGATATTTGCGGCAGAAGATTAATGGCTATGCATGGAGCATGGCACGTTCTATTACCTTTATCTGCAAAAATATGTTCGTATGTACTATATTTTGCCTTCTGAATTATTATTTTGTTGGCCCAATGTTAATATTTGTTAATATCATATATGTCTTAAATCACAAAATAAACATTAAATAATATGCAAATCCTATGTTTTCCTTTTTGCATACATGGACGTAAAATTGACCAAAAATTTTTTAATTGAATTGGGACAGTACACAGTATTCGCGAAATAATCAAAAATAATATTTCAAAATTTAAAGGCAGCCCAAATATGTTTTTGAGGAGGGCACACACCTGCAATTCAAAGAAATTTTACTACAGATTGACCATTTCTGTAGCAAAATTTTATTATTGATTATTTTAGGCTAATGAAATTTGTTAGATTTGCGTAAGCAACTTCTTCCAAATTACAGTGAAATATTTTTCACGGAAAATCCTTTTTTACAAAAATATAGCCGGTCAATAAGTTTCAAAAGAAGTTATACATTATTTATTAGAATTAGTTTGGAATCTATTTTTTTTTTTAAATATATAATTATGAACATTATCACACTTAAAAATGTATAAGTACCGAACACTCAACGAACCATCAAGAAAATAAATATATATTATATGTATATATATACATAAATATAAGAAGAAAAAAAATCCGACTTCAACTACCCTCTCCATTTTTAAAATAAAATTCCAAACTTTTTTGCCGTGGCATAATATTTTTCATTGTAAAAATGTTTTTACCACCCAAACCATTCGTTATACAATATTATAGCATTTACTACGTCATACCAACTCCACCCGCAGTAACAAGATTTTCTAAAATATTCAAATGCTAATTAAAAAATTTCGATTCACTGGTACACATTATGTCGCGACATTGTCCTAGGTTATGGTTATTATTTAACAAATGTTTATGCTTCTTTTTAAATTTGCTTTTCTTTTTCTTCTTTTTTTTTTATTATTTAACTTAATAGGGTTGATGAGTGCCTTATTAAGGGTGGTAATGATTATGTTATGTTTACAAATGAATGTATACATAATATAGGTGATATAATAGCGACGCTTTAATGAAAAAATATTCTTGAGTGGTGGGTTTAAAGGTAAAGAAAAAAAATATTTAAAATTAATATGAAAGACGTGGAAGTATGATTATCATTTAATCTCTATGATAGGTATGTGTCACGGAATTCGTTATCGTTATTATGCGTTTGTGTATGTACTATGAAATACATATATGTACATATAATCAATTCAATTGCATACAATTAATTTTATACTTACAAATATTGAAAGGTTTAAAATTAACCATACCAACTTATAAGATGAAACCATAAAATTGAAATTGAATTGATATACATATCTGATACCTGTATTAAGGTAAACGTGTAAAAAAAAAACTTTATATATATTTTTTTTTTCATTCATTGATAATGAGATAAAAATAGGGAAAATCTGTTTACATGAAAAATTATGTTGAATAAAGTTTTCATAGTCAAGAATAAGTAAGTATACTTGTGATTCATAAAGAAACATCCTTGTTAAAGAGGGGTAATGAAATTATACTCGTGCTAAATAAACACACACAGTCGTTCTGTTACAAGTTTCAAGTACATATATTCAATTCAACACAAGAGAGAAAATATTTTTTATTTCATTAATGTGAAAAGTAGGTATTTCCTTCTATTTTATTTATATAAAAATAAGCAATATAGGTATAAGACTATGCAAAAGGAAACAGCTATATTATTATTATTATTATTATTATTTTTTTTGTAAATTTAATAAACCTGTTGCTTTTTGTGCGCGTTCTGGATATGAATTATTACAAAAATTTTATGCATTATTCGAGAATTAAGACAGGAAAAATTGTTATGAAGATTTAAGTAATAATTTATTTGAATATTTGCTGTTAAACAGCAACAAATCACACCGCATCGCTTGTATATATGTACAGATGTTTTCTTATTGCATTTTTCTTTTTATTTATTAAATTTATTTTTGATGGCACAACTAAGTACCAGGCTAAATGAAACAGTCACTGTTTTTCTTTAAACTGTACCGTTGTTCTTGAAATGGAAATGGATTTTCGATATATTTGGAAAATTGACGCTTACATATGATGATTGAAATGAAACTAGATATTATTAATTAATATTTCGATGTTTATAATGCTCATCTATGTACGTCCACAAAATGTGTGCTATATTGTCTCAATATCAAATCTTTACTAGCTAATTAACCTTTTGGGTTATTGTTTGTGTTATCATCACATGATGCATTCCGAATTTCCAATGTACATTGTTTATTTAATATATAATTTAAAAAATGTAAATAATAAGAAAATCAAATGCTATATAAATGCTTTTAAATATGATGAGCCTTCGGCATTCTCAATCTCATGTGAATATCGAAATAAATATCATTCTTAAGGGGAGATTATATTTGATGAATAAATATTTTAATTAAACAAGAAAAAATAATTGTTTTCAAGTATGTAGGACGTAGGTATATCGAAATGCCACACTCATATGTACATTTTGAAATATTTTACATTTTTCATTATTTTTTTTTTACTATATAATTAATATAAATATCTACTCTTCCAATTGGATTAAAGCATTATATTCTTATTAGAAATTATTTTATTAGTATACCAATTATATAGTTCTTCTACTTGCCAATAGATGGCATATGACATATATATTTACAATATCTATATGCCCTAAACATACTGCGGTACTTACAACATTGTATGTGAAATATATTGTAATATACTAGAATACGTTTACGTACATGTATGTTACATATATAGGATTATGAAAGCTAGGTACAACATATGTGTAGTAGATTTTATATGTGAAGGCTAATAAATTATGTATATATCGGTATGGTAAAAATGTTTTTTTTTTTAAACATTAGTAGAAAGCATTAAGCATTTAAATAACTATTGAATAAAAGTATTTTTTTATAGACGTGTGCACCGCCATATTACGCTAACATAGATACTAGATACATTTCGAAGTTGATAAAACACTGCCAAGCGCAAAGGCGGGGTTTTTTTTTTTAAATAGCTTTTATAATCTTAAATAATAATTTTTCCACTTCATTAAAAAAAAAAAAATTTAAGGAATGATCGGATATTTTTATTATATATTGGATCATGGCTTAAAAATTTATGGGAGATATGCGTTGGAATTGCCCATTTTACGCATATTTTTAAACGATCTTTACATACAGTGGCTCAGAGTGGTCAAAACTTGTTACCATCAAGGCAGAAAATGTTTATTTTGAAATTTTACGAAATATGTAATTTTTCTTTTCACTTCACAAAAAAAAATCCGACAAAAAACATGTTTTGAGCCCAATTTTGCCAACTTTGAGGCCCAGTAGCACTCACCAATAATCATTTGAGAAAATCAATCTTATTATTTTTCTCACTTTTTTCCAATTGCCTAAAATAATCTGTACAGTTTAATTCATAACTTTGATAAATAGTATTTTCATATATTTGTTGGACCACCCTAATATATATGTTTATGTTTATGTATATAAATTTATAGAAGGTGTGTGCAATAATTAAAATAAACATTTGCAAATATTGTTTTGATTCTCAAAATCCCTTAAAAAAATGGAATAAATTTTTATATAAGCACGGTAAGTAAATATTATTTGAATATGAAATATATATATTGAACAATTTCATTATTATTTTCCGAACGATCTACTTATACGCAAAGTAAATATGAATAAAACTATAATATTTATTCGTAAATATCATTTATAAACATAAGTAAAACTGTCATCCGATAACAATATATGTCCATTCGACCATACAATAAAAATGATAAAAGTACTTTTGCATTGATGCCAGTATTTATAAATTATGATTATAGCAAAAGTTAAAATACGGAGGATATGAATGACATAACATGTGTGGTGTCACGTATTTTTATGATGGATAACAAATGATGTTTTTATTTGCTTTACTCGATGAATAGTAGGTGATACAAACAATGAAAACATATTTATCAGGCGCAGTTAGTCATAATCAAAATTATATTTAACATATATTTGACCTCATATATCGAATAAATTTGAACAATAAATATAGTAATTTCGATAATATTTTTCCATTTAGTCAAATTTTTATTTCATACTTTTTTTCTTTATATACAAAAAATTTGTATAACTAACTATAAGCATATCGTGCTTCAAACCGTTTAATTCAAATTATATTGATATAACTAACCATCAGTGTATAATATTTAACGTATAAGAAGAAAACATTAAATATTATTGATAAAACAGGTCATAAGGTGGTAGGTAGGGTGTTACAGTCCCACATTTTGTATTTATAAATAGTTGCAGATACCATAAATATAAACCACCAACATAAAATCCACCCAATGACCATTGGATGTGATGTTCGTGCTGAATCAATGGTCTAGTATTTATTATATATGTATGTATGTATATGTATTGTTGATAGTCGATGGTAACTGGTACCATAAATGTCATATATTTCTACTTTTAAATTACAATGTTTATTGTCGGTAGCATGCTCAAACTTTGCTAGAAATATTCCTAATGCTATATTTAGATTTGGATATATACATAAGTATTAAGTATATATAAATGAATAAAAGAAATATTCATAAATTTAGGTTAATCGAACCTTTCCTAGAAATAGCTAATAAATGTTCTATTATTTTTGTGGATATGGTTTATTCTTAATTAAGGAATATTCATTAGAAAATACTGTTTCAATATCAGTGTGATAAGACTTTTTTAATTCAATTCCAATGAAATTTTTTCAACTTACCAATTATTTAAATATTATGTCACATTAGTATTGTATTCATTCATACTTCATTAACCACATTACTCATACGAATCGCTATTTAGTAATTTTTCTTTAAATGACATAATCGTTGTATTATTTCTAATAACTTCAGGAAAATCATTTTACAATTTTATGCTTACATATTTTTCTTGATAATAATCCATAGCCCAAACTTATACTCTCTATTCTTTCACCGAACAATTAATTAACCGTTTGTATTAGTATTATTTTGATGAGTTATAAATAGATAAAAAAAAAATAATAATCGGTCATTTAATTGTCATGATAATGATGACTTATAAAACAGACATTTACTTAAAACATAAATTCAGTTAAATCCATTTCCAACTATGAATATAATTTAATTATAATATTAAAAATATGTATACCAAATGTAAAATAAAAAGAATAACCGATGCAACATGAAACCATAAATATAATATATACACACAACCCTTTTAAAATAAAATATTTGAAATTTTTTATAAATAAAACAAATAATATTCAATGAGTAAGACAGTTTTCGTTAACACTTAAAAACATATGTTTCTAATTGCATAAAACAAGCAAACAGCCTCAACAAAACAGAAGAAGAAGATCCTAGGTTAGTTCTCTCTATATTTATATCTCATGCATTTTTAACTGTATGGCTATCACCAAAGTATAATGATCACATATCCACATTTTATTATAACGGTTACAGATACACCAAAAAAACAAAAAAAAAAAACCTAAAAATAGAATATTTTCAAACATAAACATATTGTCTGTGAACTTGACTTTATAGAAAATAAGCCATTAATATATGTTATATGGTTATGTTATTAAGAGAATCATAAAGATCTTGGCTATATTGAATATAACGTACACAAATACATTTGTGTCTTTTTAACTAAGAGGGGGTGAGATGCTATAATTAGACGTGAACACACAAAATTGTGATCTTTTGGTGAACTTTTCAAATTTTAAAGATGAATTTTTAACTCAGATCGTATTTTTAAAAATTGAAAATTATAAATATTACAAAATAAGTGTATTCAAATCAGAAAAATATTTATTCCATTTTCATAATGAATACGAAGTATAAGCAAATTTATAGACATACATTTATAATATTATAATATGTAATAGCAAAAAAAAAAAAAAAACTTCGACCCTGCGATTGAAATAAAACTTTACTTTAGGGTTGATTTTTTTTTTTCATTGCAATACAAAAATTTTGCAAATATAACATTTTTACCCCAGAAAAAATCGACCGTATGAATTCATTATTACATTATTTCGGGAATAAATGTGAATTGAACAATTGGCGAATGTGTTTGGTCATTTTTGGAATTTTATTTCATAAAAAAAGGTCATGAGGTTAATGGCTTTGTCGATCCACGATCTACATGAAGGCCAATTGATAATATATGCACAGCTGTACTTGTATAGTATTTTCTATAGTAGTTAACAGTAGGGATGCACCGAAACGTGCTTCTCTTATTGACGAATTTTAGACAGAAAATGCAGAACATACTTTGTAGTAGGTACTGTGAAAAAAAAACAAAACATTGAAATTTCTTAATTTCGAAATAAACACATAAATAAATTTATAAAATCAAAATTTTTGTATACCTATATTGTTTTCTACTTATTATGTAATAGAAATTAAAATGTACTCGCTTCCTCTGAAATTACTTGAAATTTAAAAGAAAATCCAAGGCAGCTGTCTCCTGTCACTTTTTTCTTTTTTCTTATTTCTCACACACACTCTCTGATAGCATACTTAATTCTTTTGCTACCAATCAATAAAAAAATCTAGTAACCTGATATTTATAAAATCTTAAAAAATAAAATTAATAATAAAATAAAAATCTTGCAAAAAATTAATCTACCCGCACAAATATTAATTTAATAAACCGTCGACGTAAGCAATACGCACAAATATTTCTATTAAAAAAAATGTGGATAAAAGAATGAAAAAATATATATCCCTTAACATAATATTAGCTTTGAGTAAAAAAATCTCTGCCCACATTTTTTTTTCTTTTTTTTTTTTATTTAATCCTTGATCTGGTTTTTTGTTCAATCGCTCAATTCAATTAAAATACATTTCAATGCCCTTTTTTATATTGTCCGAAATATCATCAGATTCCTTTATAGAGTTTTATAATAATAAATGAAAATGAAGAAAAATGAGTGTTGGGTTGAAAAAAAAGAAGTTTTTTGAGAGAACTTTTTTTTTTAACCATGTTTAACAAAAAAGTAAATAATAATACTACGTGCAAACCGAACACACTTGGGGCAGTTTATTACAAAAAAAAAAAAGGTTAAATAAAGATTTAGTTGAGATGACGGGTATATTTGTTGAAATTTACTTTTTATATTGTTTTTTTTTTATATATATATATAGAGGGATAGAGTTACTTATAATTTTATTTTTGCTTATATATTTTTTTGTGCCAAAATCATGTTTCACTTAGATCGGTTATCCCACATTAGATGATGGTAACTAAATTTTATGTTCTTAATCGAATACATTTCGGACCATTTGGGTGTACCAAGAAGAATTGAATAGCCATCATGTCCATACGTTGAGGCAAAAGAATTTGTTCTTTATGCAATATGCAAAAAAAAAGATCAAAATCGCTTGTCTGAACGCATAGACATTTTGGCGCTTAATACCAAGGTACTCAGTTGTTAACCTTGACGAGTAATACAACAACAACAATGAAATTATATACGCCGTGCCAGTTCAAAAGTAAGACATCTTAAAACATAAATGTGATGCAAAAGGTTGTATCTGTATATTGATAACGTATACAGATACAACCTTTTGCATCAAATTTATGTTTTAAGATGTCTTACTTTTGAACTGGCACGGCGTTCTGATTAAACAATACATATCCCATACACTAGAAGAGTTCGATTAAAACTTCGTTCAGCAAGAATTTTAGTACGTCTCGTCAAGGCTAAAGATTCGTCTTTGTACACCAAAATGATTCTAGCAATTATGAAATGTCTTTGATCAAGAACATAAAATTGTGTTGCTACAATCATCTGATGTGAGATAATCGCCTTAGAAATAAAAATCAAGAACATTCGAAAAGCGAGAATCCTTTTTTAATTAACGATTAATGGAACTTAGGTTTTCAAATTTAAATAAGTACTTGTAATAATAAAAAAAAATAAAAATATTTTTTATTAATTATTACTTCGTATTCCATGGCTATTGTTTATGTTTACTTTCGCTGTATAATCAACGAATTATATCCTGTCATTCTATTCCACATAATAATTCAATATTTTAACCTGGATAATTTTATTTATGTAATTATGTAGGAACCCTCACATCAAATTCGTACATCACATTGTAAATAAACTTAAAATGTACGAGTACGTGCTTAGTAATTTGACGACCCACATTTCAAAAATTCTCTTTTCTATATATTCTTATGCTTATTAATATAGGTCTAGTAAGAAATACAATAAACTATCAAGACAGAAAAATTCTTTGTGTCGCATTATTTTGATGGAAGTAAAAGAAAGAAAGAATGAAAAAATCTTACATAATGAACAACACGGACAATATGTGAAAGGATTTTCTAATCTTGATATAAACATATTCAATTATCTTTTAAAATAGGTATAAAAATTTGATTTACTCTCATTCACATTTTAAAAAATGAAAAACAAAATAGAAAAAAAAATGAACTATAAGTTTATTGTCCACCTTTTTGAAATAAAATATTGTCATCATACAAAATTCGATGAATTGGTATTATGCATTTTAATCGGTTATACCTAAGGCATCATTTCTTTATGGGATATATGAGAAATTATTAAGCAACTAAATTCTTCCATTTAAATTATCGAAAAAAAATGTAAATAAATAAATAAAGCAGATTTTTTTTTTCTTAAACTTCATATTTGTGTGCTCCGTACTCTCTTACATACCATCAGACAGGATATTATGTCTAGGGTTTAAAGGGCAATTTCTTTTCAACAGGATGTTCCATTTTTATAAATAAACGTGTGTAGTTTTTTTCATACTTTTTAATAAGGGTGAGGGTGTGTGATAATTATATCGAGTTGTTAAATTTTGGGATATGGTTTTCGTCTAAAGAGGTTAAATACTGCAAGTAATTTTTTTTTCTTCTTCTAAATAATCGGAAGTTCTATGAGCTAAATAAAAAAAAAATGTATTTAAATATTGTATTTATTTTGTAGGTTTTTTTTTGGCATTTTCACTCGATGATAAATTTTACACGTCACAAAACGAAAAAATAAAATGTAACGTATTTTCCAATTGAATTCAGATAAATTCACTTCACCTAACTTCTGAAACAACTTTTATTTTTAAAAATTTCGCGCCATTTTATTTGCATTTAATCTAAGTTCTTAAAAAAATCTTTTGAGATTTTAAACTTTTTGTAACAAAGTAAAAAAATATAAAAATTAAGGGTAGTGAAAATAAAAAATCTTTTATAAAAAACTTGATAAAAAAAAAAAAAAAATTAAAACTAAAAACATTGTATTTGATATCTCGATCTCGGTACACCCAAGAAACCATCCAATGAGGCTTTTTTTATAACAAGATTGGCTGCTGTTGTTTTTTTTAAATGTAAACTGAATTTGTGAATAAATCTTAAATATAATTAATTAGATTGTTAAAAAAGTGTTGACAAAAAACAGTTTTTCATTTTTTTTTGATTGTTTTGTATTTTTTTTTTAGGATTGTCAGACCATTGTGTTTTGGTGCAATAAAAAACCAGCCTTTTTTTATTTACCGTATCAAACTACATTTTTTACAAATATCTTCCATTTTTTTTATCGATATTTTTGTTTTTTGTTTTTTGTTTTCTTTTTTACTTATCTATTCAAGAAATAAAATAGAAAGTAATAACAATTTTACTAAGGGTAATAATTATGTGCTAGTTAAGGGTTTGCATTTTTCGTAATATTTAAATTAGATTTATGGTAATGAGGAAAAAAATAGTATTATTTTTTTTGAAATGTTTTAATATATAAGATTCTTACTTCGTAATATGCTAGAGCGAACTCAACCGCAACCAAATTTCGTTGGTAACGGTAAAGCGAGTTTTTTTTCGATTACACTTAAAGATAATGAAAGATAATACAGAATTTCACTTATTCTATGTATGGGAATAGTTCCTGCAACAGTGTAAGGACGAACTAACATAATTCTAGAGGACTTAACTTTAGACCAGGGACATAACATCTAAGTTCATAAACGACAAAACATGGAATTATTCTTTTCATGCAGATAATTTTTTTTTAAAAAATAATTAATTAATTTTGGTTTTATTTAAATAATTAACCTTTTTTGAATAGAAAGAATAATCCAGAAAAAGGAAATTGCTTGTAAAACATTTAATAAAAAAAAATTGATATTTGATGTTCTCTACGCTGATTTCCTTCTTTCTCATTACATAATATTTATGTTTATATTTAAAGCCGAACCAAAAATGCATCAAAAATCAAAATATAAAACAGAAAACCAATTATGCAGGTCAGTTCACATTACCATCAATTTTTTTTTCCTGTTATCGTGCCATCATAACCTTTTGTTAAAAAATATAAAAATGTTATATTCAATAGTTCTTTTCAATACTGATCTGCTGTCCCATTAAAAAATATAATAAGTTGAATGGTTCTCTTATTTTTTTTTTTATTTTTAGTAAAATGCATATAAGATTCTATTCGGTTCATACATCATATTCGTCAATTTCGATACAAATCAAAATATCGCATATACATTTTAATATATGTGTGTGTGTGGTTAGGTTTTTCATTGTTCAAGTTATAGTTACACGATGTAATGAAATACTAAGTCCTAAAGCAGAAAACCGATGTTTTCATACCTACGCAAAATTTCACAATTTTTACGTAAATATGTTATAAAATATATTATTTTTTTCTAAATGATTTTTGGTGAATAAATAGTGCGTTGTTATTTATTTGAATTACATGTTTACTTATAGAATAAATGTCAAAATTTTTTGACGAGAGCCCCAAACAATAGACGAAAAGATAGAATTGAACAAGAGTTTACGCATTTGGTCGATTTAATTTCAGCAAAATAATTTAGCATTTATTGGCTCATCAATTTGGATTTGTGTATAGAAAATATGAAATTCAAAACGTATGCTTCGAATATATTTTATATAATATTTTTAATGGTATTCAATCAAAATATTATTTAATGCTTTTGTACGTATTGTTCCAGCTGAATGGTAGTTTCTGGACGAATTTTTTTCACTAACAGAATATTAATAATTATATTACCTATATTAGAATGAAAAATGGTAACTTTTAAAATTTTGTTATATCATCAAGAGTAGCCTATGAAACGTTTTAACAAAAAAAAAGAAGGTCCTTACTCTAAAATATGCGTAAAATCTGAAAAATTACGGAGATAAAGAGTTTAAAAAAGATATTGATTATTATAAATTTA
This sequence comes from Catotricha subobsoleta, assembly GCA_011634745.2. Taxonomy (NCBI): domain Eukaryota; kingdom Metazoa; phylum Arthropoda; class Insecta; order Diptera; family Cecidomyiidae; genus Catotricha; species Catotricha subobsoleta. The sequence continues at coordinate 23,131 of JAABKK020001857.1, forward strand.
TTAACCATCCATATATGGCAATAAAAGAAGACAAAATACCAAACGTTTCATTGTGGCTGCATTCTACTTAATATTCTAACAATTGCGTAATAGCCGTTTTATATTAAAAAAAAACAACCTTTTCGTGCAATTTGAGGCATTCTCAGATTATCCCTTTTTGGTGACACCTATATATTTATTTTATTTAGAAATAAATAAAACCAAGGGAAATTATTTCATAAAAAAAACATTGATTTTTTTAAAAATTCAATAAATTAAATCTGTTCATTATTTAGCTCAATATGAAGCAATAGTGTATATCTGTGTATTATATTGGTTTCCTTTTGTTAATAAAAATAATAAAAAAAAAAATATTTTCAATCCGTAAAAGGTTTTTCAAAACATATAAATAAGTAAAAGATGTGGTCGAATGTGACGTTATTTCAATTTTTTTTTTGCGTATTCATTCACAAATTATATGCATCAAGAAATTAATCCAACATAGGTGTCTATGCGGCACGACTTCAAAATAACAGTAAACAAAGTAAATATATGTATATTCTTATCTGAATTCACTAGTTGAATGTTTTAAATCAAAACCATATTCTAGTCTATGTCTTTGATGTAGACCACACATGCGAAAATGATCCTTTTAACGCATATCTTTTTTCTTTTCTCAATAAGTCTGTTTTATGTTTTTGTTGAAAATAAGAAATAAAAAATATATTTGGTAACATATAAAAAAAACCCACAAAGTATTCATTTAATAATAATAAAATAGAGGTATGGAAAATTTAATTTTCGATTTATCGATCGATGAAACAGAAAATATTTAATTTTTGTTGCATTTTTTTTTTGCTATTTCAGAGCTGGGTTTATCTAGCGAAAATTAAATATGCAAAATATCGACCCTATATTTAATCAAACACCCATAACAAAAATGAAAGGTCACTTGTCCCCTATTAGGTCAAGTTGCATACAATCTCCCGGTTTCGTCCATTTTTCTATATAATAGGTAAACGTAAACGTACTATAAAATAACAAAGTCATATAGATCGATCCAGCTGCTTTATGTTTTGTCCAAAATGTGTGAATACTTATTTTATTATTGCGAGCAAATAATGATTTTTTTTAAAATTAATTGAATAAAAAAAAAAGCACACAGAAGTAATTCACTTAAAACTATTGTGTTGTAGTAACAAAATATACATAAGACGCTATATTTTTCGCTTGGTAAATAATCTCACAAATTACAAGTTACATATATAGGTATTATCTTTTTAGACTATCGCTCAAAAAAAAATCAATGAACGAGAATAGTAATATAAATGGCAAGCAATGGTTGAACATATTTTTAGAATAATTGATTATCGGCTAATTAATGAGAATTGTAAATACAATTAATTAAGGATTTTAACATAGAATTTAAGTATTTTGAGCTCATTTTTGGTTAACTCTTAATAAGTTCACGTTTTTTCTTTAGATGATCTAAATATTTTATTATTATTTTATTTTAATGGTGATTTTCGAAAATTATATCCATAAAATCTGATTATTATATTTTTATTGCAGCCATACACAAAAATTTGATATTATTTGGTTGGTTATACGGGTTGAAAATTATTTTTGAAATAATATTTTTATGGAGATTTTATTATTTATATTTCATATTGTTGAAATGATAAAATTAATATTAGCATTAGGTAATAACTGTTTTAAATTGTTATAATCAGCTCGATAAGATTATGTCCCTTAAATGATCATATTGACAAATTAGTAATTGTTGTTTTAATGGTAATGCCAACCAGTATGTGTCACAAATATTTTTTCTTTTTTTTTGAGAATATTTTAAATGAGTTAATGATGCATGGATGATGTTGATTGGAATAATTGCAAAATATATTTATGCAAATAAAGAATTAAGATTAAATATTTCACAAACTCATAAAATCTACACACCGAAGTTATAAAGTGTGCTATTCTACGTAAACTATATTTTATTTATTATTTTTAAGGACGTGTTAGAGTACGATTTTCAGGAATACTCACCGAATTGGCTAAAACTATAAATAGTTAGCCTCTGCGGGCATGTAGCGGGATAAAAGTAATGTTATAGCTGCTTCATTTGTTCTTTAAAAAAAAACTGCTTAAGCGAACAGAACAGATAGAGAATCAATGCTAAAGAAACCTATTTTATATCATATTCCAAAAGATGTGACGCTTCCTACTAGGAAGTTCCTAGTAAGAAGGCTGCACCACAAAAACAGCATATTTCGTCTTATTTCTCAATTTATATTTACTTATATCAATATTTCTTTGAAAGAAAAGGTCCAATCTCACATTCGGAGCATCCATGATTATCTTCATGATATGTAGTTATATCTAATTGTAAATTTAAAGAATGTCTAGGCTCTAGGAAACTAGAAAGTTAATCGTTTCAATAACGCGCTTTATAAGAAATTCTAAGAATAATTTTTATGTAATGTATATAAGTTTCATACTCAATAATAATGTGCATCTATCTAAAAATAATATAGAAAAAAATTATATGAAAAATATAACTATATTTATGTATATTACCTACGCTCCACTTTATTCATAGCAATTATACTATAATAAACAAAACGAAGAAATAACTTGGCCACTTGTTTAATTTACAATTTTATCTAGCTTATGGCCTATAATAGCTCTCTCATACAAAATATTCGCTTTCGCAGTTTACGTTATTATTATTATTTTTATTATATTTTTTCTTTTTTGTTTAAAAGACGCGCACACTTGAAGGCACATCGTGACTGCTAAACACACAAAATGACCATGCCATTTTACATTCTATGCTTTGCATTTATAGTAATCTATAAAGCCACGATAGATTCCGAAGAGGTGAAATTGCACTATTACAAGAATTTAATGTTTCGTTGCTATGTTTTTTTTTTCTTCTGTTTTTAGTTGTTTCGATTTTGTAACAAATGTTTTGTGTCAGATAAGTGCAAATCTGGTATTTCCTTTCATGGTCAATTCAGAGTAGGTACCTTTATTTTGGTTTTGTGCATGTTATTGCGCTGTTCATATGAATATATGCATGCGAAAATTATAAGCTGCACACCAGTATGAATAATATAATAAGATATTATTATAAGTATCTATCTACACTAAACTGAACTAAATGTATATATTATTATGTAATAAAGACTCTTAATATTTATGTAAAAGGTGCGCGCTTCTGTTAAATTGTCCAATGAATATAACATTGTTTTTCTGTTTGTAATCGCCTTAAATTATTATATAATAGAGTAATTTCAAGTTTATTTATTGTTTTCATGTATAAAGTTAACTGTTGTAACGTCACGATGGTGTTAATAGTTTGTGTTTTGTCTTGTGTGATTTAGGTCATATCACAAGTACATTTACAAAATTATTATATTTTAATAGAAGGACACGTTAATTCTCATGAAGCTTATGATTGCGCCATACAATTTTAGAAATACTTACCTTGCTATAAATATAAATGCCGCAAATTTAAAATAACTTGCCGGATGTACTAAAACGATTTTATTATTATTATTATTATTATTATTCGTAGACTTCTCGCTATGTACTAAATGCAAAATGCTGTATATAAAATCTATTGGTTTTGCTTTAATACTGAAAATCTTCACTGGGACTACTTATTTAATTGCATTTAATTTTTTTCTATATTCAATTATTATTCTGATAAATTAAAACTTTTATTTTGAAGATGCTTACACAATTTTGATTTCGCACTGAAATGTGATTACAAAATCCTTGAATTTTTCTATGGATTTCGCTGCGTAACTCGAACTACATAAGCCTCTTAAGCTGTTATCTTGAGTCCTTAATAATTATATATATTTATATATTTTATTTTGAAGAAAAGCAATTGTAAATAAAAGACTAAAGTAATTAATTTGTTTTGTTGTGATTCTGTGGCCAGGCCATGTATTGTACTTGTGACCTAAATAGCAAACCATGTCCTTTTTCGATATTTTTAATAACTGTTATTATATGTTCTTTGCCTGCTATATTGATGTGTGATTTGTGTTTACGCTAAACCTTACAACGAATAGGTAAAAGAAAGAATTATAAAAAAAAATATATATATATATACTACGTATAAGAAAACTGCTTTATAACAAACATTATGTGGTTTTGTTGCGTGAAATTACTATTACTGTTTTGGTTTGTTATTTTTTTTTTCTTTATGAGCGATGTCCTTTCACAAAATTAGACATAATATTTTTACCCAAAGCTAAAATGTATTGTGAAATAAGGTCTGTTCCGGAAGTTTGAAAATTATTGTATCAAATTAAAATTTACACAAGTGGATCTTTTTTTTTTATTGTGAATTTTGTTTAACATTATACTGGATATATATGAAAAATAATTATATGAGCGATTTACAGACAGAATTTACATATAAATAAAACTGAAATTGTTATAAGTAAAACTGTAAATATATGATCCTTTTTATTGTATTAAGGGCCACTTTTGCTATCATGAGTTCAAACTTAACGATAAGTTTATTAACTTTACATGCCGCTATTTTATATTACAGTTCGAAAAATTGACGATAAATATTTTAGGCACGTACACAATATTAATTGAAAACCATCAAATTTATTTTTAATTTTATATTAATTGTTTTATATTCTTTTTTAAATTAAATTTCAAATTTAGTTATAAATATTATTCATAATATATACTTATATAATTGGAAATAATTCTTTGAAAGCTAAAGTTATACAAATATAGAATAATTTTAAGAATATTTTATTGGTACTAGAAATACTTAGTTTGCTATGAAATATGCCTTTGAGCGTTATTGGCATCATTTTTACGAAATAAAGTTTCAGCACATAAAATTATTCTTATATAATAATAATATATATAATACTGATCGCTACTTAAACTATAAATCCAAAATTCAAGATATAAAGAAAAATTAGATTTCTTGAGCTCATATGAAAACTTTTGTAAAATAGGAAACAACAAACAAAACAAAATAAAACGTGTCTACATCCACATGTGTGCGTTTTTTAAGGGGTCATACAAGTTTTTTGTATAGTTTCTCACGCAGATCTATCCAAGAAGCCCTAATCAAATTTTTTGTCATTAATTTTTTTTTTCTTGCACGGTAAAACCTATTTCTTTTCTATTGATTCGGCTGCTATGGGACGGAGAACACAAAAAATAGGGTCCATTGTGCAAAATAGCTGTGCAGTAGCAGTAAAATAAAAAAATATATGTATTTTTTAACTATGCAATATTTAATTTTTTTTTTTACATCGTCAAAAGGTACTGCGTACTGGTAATGTAGATCATACATCTATTGAAAATTAAAAAAAAAATCATTTTTTTTTCTTAAAATATTTTTGTGTAAAATTCAATATTTATTCAGGTCTATAAAAATGTTTAATCCCTTTTATCCAGCCGTGATCATAGAAGAAAAAAAAAACTAAAATAAACTGGAATAAAAATGATCGCTTGGTACATACCATGGCCATAATCGGAAGTAAAGGATGAAATTTCAGAACTTGTCTCTGGGTAGCGTAATTGAAAAATGTGCGCAAAGGCACAAACAATGGATGTAAATTATTGCTTTAAAAAAATGTCTGTTTTTTTTAACCCCTTGCATAAATTTATAATAAAAAAAAAGAATTAATGGAAAATTCAAATGTGACCCATGTCATTTTTTTTCTCTCTATTGTCTGTGGGTAGTAAATTTTAGAAGTTTTGGTTTTTCGTGATAGGGGTAGATTTTTTTTTTAAATATTACTTATTTATACATTGTACATAAACGCGTCCAGATAATAAAATAATATGCATCTGTTTTAAATAATATCAAAAGTTAATGGATTTTTTAAGGTTCATTTGATTTGTAGTTTGTTTAATATTGATTTTTATTCACTGGCTTTTTATTACCATAATATTTAATAACGCGAATTGTGTGTCAATTTAAGAAATAAATAATATATATTTTGTTTGTATTGATTCTGCCGAATTAAGGCATTCTAACAAAAAAGAAAAATAAGTAGTAATCAGAAATCTACCTTTTCCAAGTTGTATTTTCACCACATTTTGTTAAAGGATAGATTTTGTCATTCTGCTGCTATCAAAATATCACAAAAAATCTTGATAATATTCTATGATGTCTAATATTGATCACGAAATTTGTTGTTAATTTATCCAAAATTAATTTAGAAATCAAAAACAGAACCTAGCCTACATGCAATTTATTAACCCTTTCGCACGGGAATTAATTTGGGTAATCAAAAAATAAATCAAAATATAAGGCAAACGAATTAAATTTAAT
>JAABKK020001868.1:0-65596 GCA_011634745.2 Catotricha subobsoleta
AAATTTTTCTGAGCTTTAGGAACTGGAACTGGAACCGGAACGAAATAATGAAAGTTCCGACTCCCTGGTTAATACTAAATAATTTATTTAATTTACTTATTGTGAGTATTTTTGATAGCGCATATAAGTTCTTTAGCAACTATGGTTAAATCGTTTCTATGAGGTTCTTAGTCAGCAAGGCAGTAATAGTGACTTTTATCACATTAACGATAAGAGACACAGTAATTGTGTATTATATGATTTAGAAAGTATATGAATGAATAATACTAACGCGATCTTTGGCTATAAGCGTTACAGCTAGCTTGCTGGAATCCATTAGCGTTAAGCATTTTACACCCATTCATTTTATTTATTCAAATATTTTTTTACAGTTGCATGCATAACATAAATTCTAATGAAAATAAGTAATTGTTATACTGCATAAGCTATATTTGCTGGTATTGCCATTTCCAATTCATCTAAATATTCTACAGTTCTCGAGATTTTTTTCAAAATTGAAAGTGCCGGAAATCAGTTTTATTCATTATAACTTGATACACTAGAGCAAAATTGTTCATTTTAATGAGAATTTAACCAATCAGATAATTAAAATTGGGTTAATTAGTAATAATTTCTATAGACATTCCAAGGTTTCACCATTTTTGAAATTATCATTAAAACGTTTTTTTTTTTTTTAAATTATTCGTCATTTAAACCTTTAGCGACAGATAAAACAGTTTTCTACACAAAAATCGGGCTTTACTAAAATTATAATAAATAAATAAAATCTTTGTTTTTTTTTTCTCTTAAAAAATGTTTTATTTTTTTGCTTGTTTTATTAATAAATAAATAACAATATTAATTTATATTTTTTATTTTTTATTTTTTTTTAATTAATATTTTAGCTTATTTCTGTTATAATTATTTATAGTTATTTAATATTTACGACAATAATATATAAATATATTTATAATTAATATAATACAAATCAATATTAAAAGTAATTAAATTGTTTTAATTAATATCGATGAGAAATGGTGAATGAAAAATTATAAAGAAAAATTACTTTATTAATATTTATAAGATAGATTTGCCTATCCGCTTAAATAAATGAATTATTTTTAAAACAAATATGCAAATTAAAAATAAATATATTCGTAAGTAGTGATTAATGGAAACAAAATCGGTTCTACTAAAAAAAAAATCTTTGATTCATTATTCTATATAATGTAGTTTGAATGAACAAGTTCTGTATAGATAAAAATAAGAACATAATATAAAGGTATTAAAAAAAATATTCAATTGAAAATATTTGAAATTAAGAGCACAAAAAAATTATTATTTTAATTTATCGGAAAACATAAAATTCAATAAAAAATTTAATTAATTAGTAAATTAGTAGAATAATAGTAACAAAGAAATTAGAATAATTTATAGAACATGAGAGGGAGGTTATTATAAATGAGTTTAGTAATTGTATTTTGCACATTGTTTGCAAAAAAAAAAACATATTATTTTTAATTTAATATTCTCATCAATTATTTTTTATTCGTCGATAAACGAATAAATTTATATAAATACATTTTTATGAAATGATGTGTGCACACAAAGTATAAAAATTATCTTTGATGTTAAATGAACTCAGCAAAAAAAAAACAAAACCCAAAAAAAAAACATACAATTTCATTATTGTTCTGTAAATTAATTATTGAAACGGAAAAAATAAATTTCAAATTTATTATTCCTATTTATTGTTATTATTGTGGCAAGCACTGCATGCGCCTCCGGCTCATCTACTTTAATAATATTACAAAAAGATGAATTATTTATCAACTTTTCAGTTTTATTTTAGCGTTACAAATAATTTGTAGTTTCTTTTTTCTTTTTATTCGAATGAAATATATTTTGTCTTATTATAAATCTACTCTACAAGAGCTGCTGTTACATGCTGTTTTACTAACATTAATTAGTTGAATAATAATATACGCGCAAGAGCAAGAATTGTACACAATTAAATTTCATTAAAATTATTTCGCCCAATTTAGCATCAAAGTTAAAAATAATTAACTGCATTTTGTTCGTTTTTGATTGTGTGGTGCAACTTTGTATTGTTTCTGTTTAATTTTTGTTCATATTTGTGTGTCACTACCGCATTTCCTGTAATACTTTTTTTTTGTTGTTTTAATTGACTTTATACGAATCTAAAGTGGAATTTTAAGAGCGTGTGCACATCAAATAGAGTGACTGATAGATAATTTGTATTAAATCATGAGCAAAGAAAAGAAATTTTTGAAAATAAAATCAAAATTAAATATTTTCTTTTCGTTTTTTTTTTTTGTAGTATTTACTTAATATACCTAATGTGTAAAAACAGAAATATCAAAAAGAAACCAAATATTGAGTTTATGTTTAAATACGAAAATTAAGACAATCTTTGGCTATTTTTTTTAATAATTTTGAAAATGGTATTTTTTTTTTAATGAAATATTTGTATATAGTTGTTTTCTTTGCCATTTTTTTTTTCTATTTCTACATTTTTAAGCTCAAAATATATCTTATAAACTTATTTGATTCATTTAATTTTTTTTTTTATTATTATTATTTCTTGTTTTTTTTTTTATTATTTTGATTAGGTATCGTGCTTACTTAATTATAGGAATATTTTTATGTAGTTATGTTATGTTATTTATTATTTATAATATTTTTTTGTTTTTTTAATTTATTTAAATTAATTTAAAAGTATAATAATTATATACAAATTATGTAATAAAGTTTTGGAAAGAAATATAAGTTTTAATTATAAATTAGTAGTAATAATATTAACAAAATATTAATAAATAATTAACATTCTAAAAGAAGAAAATAATTAAAAAGAAAAAAGATGGAAAAGACATGCAATTTCCGAAAACGGGAGAGCTAAAAATGCTTGTATGTAAGATGTGTGTGTATGTGATGGAATTGTTTAATATATACCTAATTCATAATTGATGCAATCAAAGGCGAACTTTACATTTTATTTATTTTTTTATTTGTTTTTTCCATCAACCTCTGAATCGGAACAATATTTGTTAAAATAAAAAATTACATGAAAATAATTGTTGGCATTTTTTAAGTAGCAAAAATTTGTTTTTGTTTAAATATATATATATATTTTCTCATTCGTTTAAATGTGCAATACCATATAGAAAATAATGTTCGTTTATTTAGCTGTGTTATTTTTAGACTTTCAAATAATTTAAATTATATTTTTTCGATAAATACATATAAACTAGTTAATTTTTTGTTTTTTTTCCTTTTAAATAATTTTGTTTTATTATTTTTGTTTTTCTTTTTTAATTTTAAATAACATGAAAATGAATTTTTTACAAAAATTAGAATACATTTTTTATATATTATTATATAAATCAAACTGTTCTATTCGCGAGAATATAATTATTATTATTATTATTTTGTAATATGTAACCCCGCTACATGAAAATTAGGTAATATTGCACCGAATCGAAAAAGCTACGACAAACATTTACCGATACAATCAACTTACGTAATACTTTTTCGTTCGTGTTATTATTTATTTGCTTTAATTTTTTTTTTCTTTAATTTTTATAGTTTAATAAATGAATTAACATATTTTTTTTAAAAAAAAGAAAAATTAAACTAGATGCAAAAACAAATTTAATCGATATTTAATGGACTACATTAATTAAATACATTAGATAACAAATTTAATAGTTATCAATTTAGAAAATATTGTTTAATGCAATATTCAAACTAAAACAAAAGCTAACAATAAAAAGTCAAAAGACTTTTATTAACTTGAAAATTGCTTTGTGTGACGACGACGACGACGACGACGACGACGACAACAGCAATTAATATTAAATGTTTTTTTTTTTTTTTAAATAAAAACTTATATCTAAAATTTATAGAGAATAAATGCTTGTGTGTTTGTGTGGGTGCCGTGATTTACTTTTTTCAAAAGACAAGAAAATAATACGTTATTGAACCATTAAACGAACACCTTGATTCTTTCTTAAAAGGCACACGACATTGAATGAAAACTATTATTTTCTAAATTTTTTAATAAAAATTTAATGAAATTCGATTTTCGCTTCATTCATATTTTTGTGTTTGTTATTTTTTTTTTAATGTTTTGAACGAAAGCAATAATTATCCCTAAACGATAGTTTAAGCACGACCAACTGTTTTAAATTTTATTAAGGAGACACCCGTATCCCACAAAAAGTTCACATAATAAATAATTCAATAAAAAGTTTATCGTTCAAATATATTATTATGTGACTTTACAGTAGATCGCTAATTATTTTGTCAATTATTATAGATTGATATCGTGTGTTGCAGCATACAATACACAAGAAAGTTGGTATTTAATTTAATTTTTACTTGAAAAATTTGCATTGGCGAGAAAACACGACATATATATTATTATTATATATTATTCTATTTATATATAAAGTCAATTTTACGAGTGTTGTGTTAACAACTTAATATTATTATTCACCGGCACCCGGTGAATAATAGAAAATTCATGGGATGGCCAATTAAAATCACACATATTCAATACACAGAACACACACTTTGCATATACACGAAATGACAATAAAAGCTCTTAAAAAAAAGCTTTAAAAAAAATATATATATATGATATATTTTATATAAAATTTAATTGAATTCTATTTTCGTGTGAAATTTCAATTCTCTATTTGAAATTTCAATATAAAATTTGATAGAAAAACTAATTTCTGGAATAAAAACATAACAAAAGTAGATTATGTGCCCATTAAATATCAAACCCTTTTTGAAATATTGAAAAAGAAAAAAGAAAGAAAGGGGTTTTTGCATCCGAGAGCATTCACCATACAATTATTTTTTAATTAAACTTAATGTAGGTTCTTACTCTTAAATTATCAAATATCTTTGTTTAAATTAAGTTTTTAATAAATGAACCTAAAATAATTATTTTTTTTTTTTTTTGCTATCATTAAAAATATATAGAAAATACAGAAACAAAATTAGCTAAACATCTTCTTAATAATTAATCGCGTGTATTATGATAATAATTATCATTATTTAGCATCTATTTATCTCTTAAAGGCCTCAGCCATAGGAATAATTTTTTGGTGATGGGGTCCAAATGGTCGTAATTCAGGTAAACCACTTCTAACTGTGTGCAAACCATCAACTGTATCCACACCATAGCCATTCTCTTCATGTGCCGCTAAACGTTCTTTTTTCTGTTGTTGATGCCACCGCACATAGAAGACTAGACATAATATTAGGACCATGAACAATGCCAGCGTTGCACCACTAGCTATACTGGCTGTTTCTAACATAACGCGATGTCGTGTTGCTGTATTTATAAAGAAAATATATTTTGTTTTTCATTATTTATTTGATTTTTTATTAACGAATTATGTTTTATTGTAAATAGAAAATAAAATGTTGAAAAACTTACGTAAATATGAACCATCTAAGTCTTTATATTCACACCTAGGTCCCATGTAACCGTCTGCACACCTGAAATAAATTAATAAAAAGATTAGAAATTTTCTACACACACACTTGATGGTTTGCTTGTAAATAATAAAATTCATAAAAATAACTTACTCGCAATTATATAACAGTGAATCGCCTATTTTAACTGTGAAACACGTTGCTTCATTTAAACAATACCAAGCTGCATACGCTGGCGGACACTTGTATGTATGGAATGTAATATTTGGCCTAGGGGTTGGAGTTGGGGGTCGAGGTTTCGGTGTCGTTCGACTTGAACAGGCATCTAAAATAAAAAAAAGAAGAGAAATTAATTAGTATGAAAAATTCCGTTACACAAAATTTGTTTATGAGCCGTCACATCGAATGAATTTTAATCCTATCAAAATATAGAAAAATACAAAGTATGAAAGAAAAGAAACCCTACCAATCTTCTATAATTTTTTTTCCCTTTATCTAACATTTTATTTCCATTGGTATAATGTAACATATAAACATGATGATATAATAAAAAAATAAAATCATTGAACCTGCCAATCAACAATAACGTGGATGTGTTGCTTTGGTTTTGGTATTATATTTATAACTGCATACATAAAGCAAATACGTTACAAAATAAAAGAAAAGGAAAATTGTTTCAATATTGTAATTACAGAAAATACTATAAAATACTATAATACAGAATATTGCCAACACCTCTTTCTACATATCACAGATTACAAAAAAAAAAAAGTTTTTAGAACCGTAACAGTTTATGCAAAGTACAAAAACATCACAATGATGAAGTAGTTTCTATTGCCTATCGCACATTATCTAATTTTAAATCAACTTCGAAATAAAACACTGTATTTGGATACTTGTATGGTAAATCCCTCACACCCTAACATCCCTGCTGTGTACAATATAAAACGAATAAATTGCTTGACGATCATCCCACCTGTATATCTTGGTTTTATTATTACCGCGTAATATAATTAAAATTAGAATATTCTATTTTATTCACTTGAACCATACATACTTATAATTTTACCAGACACAATACGTGCATTATTTCAAATTTAATGTTTATATGGAACTCCTCACACTATTACAATTTTTTTTAAAATGAATATGTGCAATATAAAGTATAACATCTTGCTGGGTGGCAATAGCTAGTAAAACATTAAAAGGGTGGCGGTAAATCAATATGGTTTTTATTTTATTTAAAATTTACAAGTATGATGATGGTGGCTTATTCTTATTACACAATATATTCAAACTGAAGTGCAAGAATAAAACAAAACATATTCGAGGCCAGACCACACAAAAACACACTTCCATAAAGTTATAGCCATAGACAAGAATAAATATCAGGTAAGTACGTCTATTTAATTGCGGAAAGGATGTTGAAAACTATAATAATTATTATGCTAATTTATCGTTTCGGCACTAAAAAAAAGGGGTCAACATTGTTATTTTTTTTTAAAATTTTTAGTGGCCGTTGGGTTGGTTATTAAACGAAGGGGTTACATGAATATATAATGAATAACAAGTGATTTATAAAATACGTTTATAAACAATAAATATTTTCATGTATATATAATTCGCTTCGTACCCAAATACATTTGAAATAAAGTTGGCCAAAGGCTAAAAAAGTTAATCCCATAAATAATCCTTTTTATTTTCTGAAATAAAATAAACTTAAGTCTAATTTAAACATGATATTTAATTCATATATAAGCAACCCCTAATATAATGCCACAATTCACTAGTAATGTGTTAAAATTACAGGATATAAATTTTTATATAAATATTTGAGTATTTTATCATGTTCTTTTCATCTGGAAATGGTGTACTGAAATACACACCCGGGTTAAAAGAGCAGCATGACATCTATTTGCAAAAAAAATAATATGCTATTTTATATCAAATATAATAAATGAACGTGAATCAAAACTGTTTACGTTATATGTACCTTAGCTTATGTTATATAAACTCAATTTTCAATTTTTTATTTGATAAATTCTTGTTTATAAATATGTAACGAACCTACGTTCATCACCCTCAATAGAAGCATTCGATTATTTATCCACCGTATTGAGTACATATCGACTGTCAATGGGATTAAGTAGTAAATGGCACGGTATGTCGTCTTGTTTATGCTATGGGTGGTTTTTTATACATTTTAAATACAGACAGAATAAGTAACATCATATAAACTTGAAGTATATGATCGATTTGTGTACAATGGCACTTAATATGATTGGTTATTATAAGAGATAACATTGTTATGATTTTTATTATAATGTCGTTTGACAAACACAAGATAAGGGCTATTTATGTTCTCTAGTCTGAACGTTGTGTTTTTTTTTTAGTGTGCTTCGGAAAATTACTTATGGAAAAAAATTTACAGAGAAATAACAAAGATATCAAAAAACATTTATATTGTCACCACAAAATGGGTAATAAAACTGTCTTGTCTCGTTGTTTATATTGAACAAATTGCCAAGTTTTTCATATATTTTAACAATTTCTCAAAAATCGGACAAGCATTAATCCCATTCCATTGTAGACACTGTCCAATATTATACTAGACACAATTTGATTATTTTTTTTTTGAAATTTCAATGAAATGCCAAATTGTCAAACTCAAAACGGAAAAGCGACATCGTAAATAAAAAAAGTAAAGAAGAAAATGAAAAATAAATTTTCACGACGAGACGAGACGAAAGATATTATACCACTATTATCTCGAACCTCACACAACTAAATAAATAAAAACGTGAAAAATGATATGTGCATTGTTCAGTTCATTTATCTCGAGGCGATATATATAGTTGACTTGTCAGGACATTAATATTGTTTAGTTGGCTTTTTTTTTTTTGTTGTGTTGTGTAATATGACTAATTTTTATTGTGCAATTTGGAACTGGGGGGATGAAAAATATATGTAATTTAGTATATCTTGTGCCCTATTCGATATAATATCCATTTGCATGGTTCATTGTATTCATGTTCACGCATATAAAATGTGGTAATAAGTTGATTTTAAGTCTTTTTAACGGCCAATATTGTTGTGTATTATATTGTCCATGCCCAGACCATCCCCTTTCATTATTTTTTGATGGCTTTATATTTCATATTTCATATTATACTATTTTGCATAAAATATGCTTCTTTATTGTTTGTCATATTTTTTTTTTTAATTCTCATTCTCTTCGCATTAAAATATTATACAGTTTTCTATATTTCACATGCAGTAGTGATTAATTTATATTTTATGAGACAGAAAATTGATATTTTACTTCATTTTTTTTTTTTTTGCAAGGAAATGAAAATAGAAAAATAGAATTTGCAATGGAATGGTAGGTTGTTCATTCCAACATATTATTGACCCCTAGCTTATACTTATGCATTATTTATGAAATGTGATGAATCGATTTATGAAAAATATTCAAATAATCTTTTTTTTAAACTATAATTTAAATAAAACATATTGAATATAAGTATAATAGTTTATCAGATATATTATTTTACGGTAGGTTCGCGTATTTAAAACTATTATTTTATTTAGAATAATTTTAAAAAGCAAAAAGAATAACAATTACAGAAATTTTCAAATGCTTGAAAACACTTGAAAACACAAAACATTTTTGAGCGAACAAAAAACTATAATATTTTTTTTTTTACCATCCAACCTATTATTCTACTAAAATGCGTCAATTATATAATGCTCATCGCGTACTCACTCCCTTGATTATTAACCAATTGTAAATTCTAAATACAACTAACACTCGTTTATTATTTGTTTTTTTTTTTGTTTTAAACACACAAAAATTGCGTGACAATGAATTTGAATTTCTGTAAGATTCTATATTTTTTTTAAGGGAAATTGGTATTCATATATGGTTGACAAAGTTTCAGCTGAAGATCAAAACTTTAAGAAACAGAATATGATGATTTTTCCCACTAATCCCCTATACACAAACATCATCATAATTTTAGTTAGGTTCTAATGCACAATGAGAAAAATATATTTTAAAATAAAAAAAAAATAATAACCATAATTATTACAATAGTTTGAATATTGTAAGTTGATCGTGTCGTGGTCACATCACATACTTAACATTTATGTGATGACTATCTACAATATTCTTTCTCGCTTCTAATTTTCTATATTTAAGAGTCTGTTATTATTGCATTTTTTTTATTTTTATTCTATTTTTTCTGAAAATTATCTCTGTAATTAGAACTAGCTCAAACTTTGAGTGCCTCTCTAATTGAAGGTAAATACAAAATAAATGTTATACAAAATGTATAACCTGCAATAATGTCACGAAATCAGAAAATCTATTTACCCATTTAGTGTCATTATGTTTGAGTAGTTTGATAAGAATCAGAAATTGAATTGCTTTTTGAATCACAAATTAAATATACCAGGAAAAAGTAATATAAAAACATTTTCATCCACTTTATATTTTTCATTAAATTTCTTGAATAAATTCTAAATTACTCATTTTTTTTTAATTCTCTTTATTTTTACAACGTTTCAACTTAAAAAAGTTTTCCATTAAAAATCGGAAGGCAAAAATAAATAAATAAATAAATAAAATTAATTTTCGTGACGCGTGCCATTAACTTGTGTGTATAGTTTTTCTTTTGAATTCACCAAGAAATACCGGTCTTATATAATTTAATCTAAATTCTAAACAACGTAAGTTAAGCGTAAGCCGAATACACTTCTTAATCATATACATAAATAAAAAAAAAAAACTGGCTATATAGATAGATATTATACACGCTTATGCAATGCATGCTACACCACCATAGGTATTGCGATAAACTCGAGCATTATATTATTACGAGTATAAGTAATTTAATCTAATGCTATGCGGTTTAGTTTTTTGCCTTCTTTCATATAAATAAAGGAATGATGGTATGATATGTGTGGAGCTGGAGACTTTTTTTAATTTTTTTTATTTTCATGATAAATAAAGGGGCAGACGTAATGTGTACAACAAACAGAGAAATACATTTTAGTCTATCTCTATATTTGTATATCATTTGTATTGGAATAAATTATGCATGTGCATTGTGCATCATATATAAATCGAACCAAGTTTATACCTCGAATTCTATTCTATAAGAAATATTCTGCAACATACCAATATACAAGAGAATACACAACAATCATGGAAATAAATTTGCAATATAAATACGGGATTATGAACTTAATACCAGATTGCCGATGATAATTTTTTTTTCCTTCTTTCGTTTTGATTTTTTTTTTTCCTTTTTCTTTCACTATTATGTGTGTTTGGTCGGTATAATGATTATGATAATAACATAAATACACGTACTCAATACAAAATTTATAGATTGAAACGAACGAATTGTTGTGACTATAACAATAGTTTTGAATTTGTGCGTGCTTTATTTAGGTTTCTAGAATTTAAAGGGTGGATGATTAGTTGTAATGGTATAGCAGCACCAGGAGAGAGAAAAAAAAATGTTTCGTTTTTTTCGTTTGCGATATTGTTAATAACACGGACGAGGAAATTATGTTTTCTTTTTCTCTACTATATTTTATTCCACTTGGTTTGGCAGTTTTTCTTTTCTTTTTTATTTTTATTATTCTGAAAGTAACGTATGTTTTCTATAGTTTGATTATGTTCCAGGCGGAAAGAGGACTACCCTTTTAATTTGATATTCATGCAAATTTTTTTTTTTTTTGCTGATATTTTTACGTTAGTTGCTTCTCTTATCGTAATGTTCTACTTTTGTGGTTAAGAGATTACATTATATTGTTTTTAAGCTTTGTACGGATTTAAATCGATAAAACACGCACACACATTTTACTTGTTTGCAACTATTCATTTAGTACTTATAGATGTTAATTGGGTCTATAAAGTGTGATTACTAAACGTTGTACTAGATCCAATTTTTTTTTTTCGTAAATCAGATTAAATTTATTTTTGAACAGAATTATCAGCTTTCGCAAATTGCTTAAGATATTTTTAATATTATGGTCAATCACGTTTCTACCAAAATTAATTGATATAAATCGGAACTAACTTTTCAATTATCCTCGACTATTTCCGCACAACAGTAATCTAGAGCGTGATATCTGATGTACTCATTTCATAAAAGTGGTTATTTTTAAAATCTAGAAAAATATCTTCAAAAAAAAAAACCCCTGCAAAATCAAATTTACAGCAGTCATTTGAAGACAATTTTGGTCATAACAAAAAAATGTACTCCACAATTTCCCATGAAAAGAAAACGATAAAAATATTGATTACTGAATCGCATTCCAATGCATCGCTTTGTATTACAGTTATAATTTTTAACAGAAATCATATTATAATTCCAAGAAAATTATGTTGACACTTAAAGATATTTTTAAATAAATTAGGTAGCAATATTTACCTAACTTAATCATTTCAAATTGCAAGTAGAAAAAAAAATTCATCAGATTTGCAAATATCATCGAGTACAAAAATAAATGAAAGCAAAAATGTCTAATCATCAGTCTCTGGTGTTCGGTGTACCTATATCTAATCTGAGTGTGTACATATATAGAAACCGATGTAAAAAAAAAAAAAAAAAACGTATATACCCACACATGATTTACATTGAGAGAGGACTTTGATATGCTGTGTAAAAAAATTGATTACATAAAAGGCGCGAGACTTCATAAGTGTAGAAAATTCATTCAATATGCGACCAACATATTTATACAAGCTATGTGCTGCTATAAACGATCTATGTATTCAGATGTATAATATAATGTATTATCTCATATTGAATAATGAATCATATATATAAGTCTCTAATATAATCTACCTACCTCAAAATCTACCAACCTACCATCCATTACCTATACGCGTTTTTCATTAAATAGTTTTAACTCTTTAAAATAAAAATAAAAATAAAATTATTATAATCTGTAAATTTTATGAATGAACATGAGAATTATATTATAATATTCAGTTTATACGAGTCGAGTCGCGCCAAGTATTATAAGTATTATGACTACATTGTTGTTCTTTTTTTCTTTTTTTTTGTTGTAATATTAGGTTTTGATTCAAAATATAATAACAATATATCTTTTCTATTTAATCCAAGAATCATTTGCATTCACTCACCTTTACGTCGAAACTAAAATTGACTGATGAGATATTATCCAATAGTGAGAAATAAATGAATGCGTTGTTATCGAAATGGTAAATGTTAATACATAAACAATGTGATACTAGTAGATGAATAAGAAATTTGTTTGATTTAGAAAAAAAAAAATATGTATATAAAAAAAAAATCTTTAATAAAACCACCTCCGGTAATCGAATAATTTAATTGAGCCACAACGATAGTGAGTTGTAGTAAAATCAAACTAATTGAATTTGTTAGATCTTTTAGATCAAACGGGCCTCCACTCTGTTATAAAAAAAAAAAGAAAAGAAGAAGATATGTATTTACTCCATCAATCATTCTGGATTTTAAGTTATTGCCATATTTAATGAATAATCGAAGAGATTTAAATCAAAATTTTATTAACACTCAAAAGATGTTTGATAATATCACCCACACTGTAATGTGAAACCGGTAATATTTTAATTAAATTTAATAACTGTCAAAAGATGCTCTTTTTAAGCATAATAACAATACCTTTTTATCCGATCCACTAATGGGGAAAGTAAAAATGACTAATCAATTGTCCAAAAGTGTCAATTGGTGTATATACTGAAATTGGATGACGGCTTCTCGCATTAATAGTTAATTTATTTAAATATGTTTAACCAATTGGAAAGTACATGTTTTGTTACGTGCGCTCGAATACATATTAAATTATTTCTTTTTTTTTTATCATATAATTCGTATTCGCAATGCGTTTAGATACTGACTGAGGAATGGCTTTTATATTTTTTGCGTTGTTTTTTTTTTTTTTTCATATTATGGCAAACGCTTATAACGGCTAAGTTTTCTAAGAACTTGGTACCTACTATGTCTGCCAAATTTTATTTGTCTGCAGTTATTTTTTGTCAACATTATATTGGAGGTGTTTAATGGTTTTTATACTTTTTGGTTTTCGTTGAATGACTAATTTAAGCGCCGCAAATGAATATTTCACAGTAATTCATAATAAGGATCTATTCCATAACCTCTCGAATGTTTTATTTATTTTTATTTTTTTGTTATTCCCTAAAAATATACATTTTCCGGTCTATTGTTTGGTTTTAATTTAATTTTGATTTATTTTTATTTTTTTTTTTCAAATTATATATTTACTCTTTTATCCTATATTCGATATGAATCTTTCCATTATTCATATTTATATATCCCAACAATAAATTTAAATAAAATGATATCGTTTCGCTTATAGAAGATATTTAAATAGATTCGAGAGGTAATAATTAAATTCATATTGGTTGGTTCGTACGTTACCGATTATGTTCTTATATTCTGCATTAAATTGCCGGTTAATGCTTTTAAAATAATGCCGCGTAAATAAAAAAAATTCAATAATGGATTTAGTCTTTCAAATTGGATAGAAGTACATTTATCTAGCTCAAATACAGTCTAATCTTCCTCAGTCTGAACAAAAGGCTTATACCTACCCTATACAATTGTTGCGTCTGGTTACGGCACTGCTTGTTTGACATTTTATTCGAATTCATTCCATTCAATAGGCAGATATAACGTATCACTTTTATGTGAAAATACATATTATTTAATTATTATTTCCATTCATTTTGTATAATAACATGCATATATTTCATTCATGCATATGAAGTGGTGACGGACGGTGTGTATATTAAGTAAGTATAGATAAATATACTATGATATATATTTCATTTTATCTTAAATAACATTTTCATTCATTAAATTTTATTAAAATGTGTTATTTCACAATTTTGTCGCTTTAACGGGCAGCTATTACAAACATGTTGTCGTATGGCGCATATATTAATGCATGTAGCTATGAATGTGCGTCTGGTTTGCAAAATATTTTGTTTTATTTTTTTGTTTTTTTTTTTATATACATATTCTTTTTAAATTTTTGCTCTTTTAATTTTAAATAAAAGAAAAGAAACGGCAATGATGATATAAGTTGTTTAAAAGAAACTGTAGCATTGTACTTTTTTTTATTTTGTTTTCTTGTACATTTTTCAATGTTCCCATTTAATTAGTTAGTAAATTTTCGAATAATAAGCAACATTCAACTTCGTAATTGTACAGTTGCATTTTTCTTTCACCACAACATCATCATCATCATCATCAAATCAATTCAATTTGTTGAAAAAAATAATAAAAATATATCTATAACTATATAAGAAAAAAAAAATTTATGATTCTTAATATTATTATGGTCTATTATAGTGTCTAATACCTATGTTTATGTACCTCCTTCATGAGCATACAACACATACACCATTTCTATCTACCTCGTAATTCTTTATTTTATTTTTCATTTTTATTTTTAATTCTGTTAAGCTGCTTAGTAATGTTCATATTATCGTCAGTGTTTTGGAACGAAACTGGATAATACATTTAAAAGTAAATATATCTTTAAAAATGTTACTTTACTATTGTTGCATTACCAGCAACAACAATACAATAATAAATATCTACTATTGAATAAAAAAAAAAAAAAAACACAAAATATATTTAACAAATAGATAAGGTGGACTCAAATTTTTTCGATTTAAATTCCAAATAAATATTTAGTTGATTATTTTCAGATATTTTCATATTATGAAAATTATAGATGACATCAGTCGCTGAAAATAATCAGTAGACATATATTCTTATCTAGAAATTTAATAACTTCATAAAAATTTAAAGAAGGTGCAGAATTGAGATAAGAGATAAAAATTTATGGAAATTTATTGTAGAGAATTTCATTTAAATTAATTAATACTTATTAAATTATTAAATTATTTCTTTTCACATTCTATTGATCACAACAATTTTTGGTGCTCAGAAAGATCGAACCATAAGCCATAAATAACAATTTTTGCATTTCAATATTAAAAATATTCTAATAATGAACTTTGTAAGGAAAAAAAAAATATCTGGATATAGTATGTATGTCTTAAGCGAAATTATAGTAAATTTGAGGAAGCAAGCCGAAACCATATTATAAAATATATTAAGTGTGCGTACCATGATATAAAATATTGTAAACCTTGGCATATTGTTTTATGATATGATTGTTTCAACGTACATCTTAAATTTACTATAAATAAATCGCTTTCAAATATACTTTGTGCGGATGCAGATCCTAGTTTTCATTCATTTTTTTTTTGGTTTTTACAGAGAACGCTAGTAACAAAACAACATTAATTATACTTTTATTTATTCAACAATAAAGAGTATTAAATTTATATGACTGACAAAAGTAGATACGCGTACGATTGAATCGTCCGCACTTTACTACTATAATCTCAGTCAATATATTATTATAAATAAAAAATATATATATATAATATAAATTTAAAAAAAAAAATTATTGTACATGTTTTGTGTGTTGGGAAAAAGAGTTTATTGCTCGGAGATTCATCGATTGAGACGAAATAAATATGCGGTATGTCTATACTTTAAACGTACCTAAAACCAAGTACGTTATGATGTACAATGTACATTGTACATGTAGATACCACTCCATATTATTATTACCAATGTATAATATAAATAAATAAATAATAATAATAATAATAATAAAAAAACTAACGACTCGAAGAAAAGAAAATAAAAAAAAACTTATAAAAATGATGAAAGTGCATGCGGCAAATGATGGTAATAGTTAAAAGATCTTGTTGAATATATAAATTGTTATTTTGTTGATTATTGTTCACAGAATATGATTGAAAAAAATAAATTGTTGTTTTTTTTCGTATTTAATTTTTTAATAGAAAATTAAGCGAAGCCAAATTCGATTATTCCAGATTATAATAAGATTAAAAGAAGAAAATAAAAATCTATTTTTTATGGTTATAATTTATGAGATTTTTATGTGTGAAGATTTTTGTGTAGCTCAATAGAAAACCGAGCGCTTGAATCCAGTGAGAAATAAGAGTATAGTATGCGGTAAATGAAAATTAATTTATGATTTATGAGAAAGAATATTTAAGAGCCAATACTGGCACTTGACTATGACTTCATTGCACTTGAATTGGTATAATGAAATCAATTATGATTAAGCCTATTACGGAGAACTAACGAGTTGACTGCAAATGTTATTAATTGATTGTGATCTGTGAGAATATTATAATTTAAAAAATAAATTATAAATAACCATTCAATTGATTATTAAAAGCTTAAATTATTGCAAACCAAAATTCAGTCAAATTTGTTTTTTTTTTTAAATAAAATTTTAATGCAAATATACCTACTCTGAATTTTTATTGAATATTTCATGAATGTTCAGCAACACATTAATATTGATTATTTGTAAACTTTCCCTTATGATTTTTTCTTTATTTTTTTTTATATCCTTTCCAAGCATATTTGAAATTGAATTATCGCATATTTCAGATGTTGGAAGTTGGAACAATGATACTGTAGTGCTTTCGAACAATTGTACAATTTGTAACAATTGTTAAAATGACATATCATTATATATATTACTGTTTGTATGAACTTTTTGACATTGGTCAACAATTTGTTAAAAATTGCAATGTTTTCGAAAGCGCCCCTGTATTTATAATATTTTCGATGTATACTCTGGCAAATTATATTCAATAGTTTATATAGACTATACCCTTCCAGGGTATGGAATATTGTGAGACCTGATAAAGTATAGTGTAGGATAATGTTACTTTTAATGCATACCATAATTTTACATAAAAAAAATACCTTATGAGGGTATACATTTTTTTCACAAGGGCAACAAATCTATGATACAAGATCTTTTTCCAAATGCATCATTTTTAAATATATCAGACTCCCACAAAATAATTTATTTTATTACTACTATGATTATTCTCATTAATAATTAATCATAATGATAATTTGATGTGCAATTTTAATTATAATTTTTATACTAACAATCAAACAGTAAACATATATTTACTTCATGAGACGGTCTATGCCTAATTTGATATTACAGATTACCAACCGAATCTACTTAACTTTATAATAAGAACGATATGAATTATACAGAAATTATATATAGAAATAATTCAATATGAATTTGAAAAAAATAAGTTTTTTTTTTCTTTTTTTTACTCACACTTCAGTGATTTAAAGCAAAAATTATAGTTGTCTGATTAGTTTTTATGTATACACACTATTTCACAGAACAGATACACTTAGTTTAGTGGTATTATACATATGTTATGATATACAATCGGTTACATTCAATATAAATTTCTATATAATTTTATTTTTCATATAAATAAATAATAAATAAAATATTATGTTATTGGAAAATAGTTATGGAGAAGAAGATTCAATCTAAACAACATTCATCCTACGCATAAAACAAAAAGAAAACTTTTTTATTATCTACAATATGTAATGTAACGTTTAAACATTACTGAATCGAGACCAGTGTATGAGTGTGACTGTGTGTGTGCCAGCATTGGATCCAATGCGTATAGTTATTAAATTGTATATTGAAATGGTTATAATATAAGGAACATTATTCTGTTTCCTATTACTATATATTATTTGTAGCTGAATGAAAACTATGGCGACATCTCGGCAATGCAATCGTCTGTCTATACCACCATACCAAGGTACTGAATACTGACTGATAAACTGAGCCAAATATTATAAAACAAAGCCAAGAAAACATTAAGATTTATTAGCATAATATTTGAAAATGTATAATTAAATAGAAATAATATTTTGTTGATTTTTAGTCTCTAGAATGTATAAACAAACATTTAAATGAATTTGATTATTTGATGATTTATTTATTGCAGTAGCTGTTTTAATGAATGTTTATGCGAAATTATTGAAATGTTATGCACGAAAGAAACAATACAATTTTTCTTTCATGTTTTTCAATTAATGCGGTTCCTTGAAAATTTTATATAGTTTTTGCGGTCGTTTAACTAAATATTTTTTTTTTACTTTAACTATTAAATGTAATTATAGTTACTGTGAGGAATTAATCATTTTAAAGGATAAAAAGTGGACATCTAATTATTACATTAGTTAATAAGATTAACGAGCTTAAATTCCAACAGCTAAAAATGTTCACCAATCATTTTTTTTTAAATAAAGGTTTTTCTAAACCACTTTCTACAACTATATTGTCGGTGATCTGGCATTTAGGTGCTATCTACAAATGTTACGAAACGTATAACCATCTATCTGCATGTGTTATGAATAGCATTATACATCCTTGTGCATTTCGTAACATTTGTAGATAACACTTTAAATGCCAGATTACCGACGATATGCTATTTTCAATTTATTTATTTATTTTTTTTAAATTTTCACGAAATATTTAAAGATGTGTAATTCAAAAGAAATAACATTTTGTTATTTTTCAATTTCAAGAATATATAATCATTAAAATAAATTTGATTATTCAATGATTTATTTATTGCAATAGCGGTTTTAATGCGAAATATTGAAACGTTATTCCTAAGACAATGTATATTTATTGTATTATTTTCAAATAATGTGGTTCCTGGAAAAAGTTTTTATAGTTATACTTTTTGCGGTTTTGTTATTAAAGTTTTGAATAGAATTGCATTTAGTATGAGAAAATAGTCGGTTAAAAAAATGGAGAGGTTGATGTAAAATTACTACTTTGTTAAGATCTTTAGCGACTTTGAATCCGTAAATCTATTTTATACATTTTTGTTTATCTACTTTTGATTGTTATAAAAAAACAACCCCAACAACTATAAAAAAAATCTATAGAACATCTACCCTTTTTATTATCGTACTACTTTCGAAACATTTTCTTCTTTATTTTTTTCGTTTTTATTTATATTCAACCATTTTATTTTTCGATTTAGTTTGTAGAAAAGTATGAATAAAAAATCGTTTAGATGTAGAATAAATAACAAAACCATAAATTTTATATTTTTATTTACATTTTACAATGGAATATTTATGGATTCGAATAAGCATGCATAAGTACATTAAAATTTACAACAAAACAGAAAGAAAAAAAAGGGGGAAATAAAATAAATTTAGTAGATTTTTTTCTCTATCCCTAAATACGATATATTTAGAAAATTTGTAAAAGTAAACCAGGCGACGACAAATCGATGTTATCTTGTAACTACATTTAAGCCTTTTCTTTATTTAACATGAACTTGTTTTCTATGCCATTTAAAAAAAGAAAAAAATATGAATCAACGTAATTATTAGCCGCATTGTATAAAGAAATACACATAATTACCTCAGGTATGATAAAAGAAAAATATAAATTTTAGAAGCAATTGACATTTTACCAAAAGGCATTAGAAGTAAGTATCTTTAATTTTCAACCTTGAATAATATCGTTATTAAAATAATTTATAATTGACAAGAACATAAATTAGGTATTTGATGAAATCCTAATTGATATAAATTGTATCACCCCTCACGTCTCTTACTTAAGAAGAGTAATTATTCTAACTACTAATAAACAGATCATTCAGTTCTTCCTCAGAAATTATTTTTTAAAGATATATGTCGTTTTAACAACAATTGTCACATCATGAAATCCGCCTTTTGCTGATAAACATGCCAATAATAGGGTGTCATATTGCACCACAAATGAAACTGTATCCCAACAAATACAGAAAAAAAACACATTAAATATACATATTATCATAAACTGTATTGTACACAAGGTGCAATTTCACATCTCCATTTTTTTTTTTTTTTAAGAAAAACCATGCCTGCTGTTTCTTTTATATAACCATAATAGGTTTATCTCACATGTGCCACTACTCACTGTATATTCTAAAATGATAATATATAATAAAATACTATGAATTGGTACCGCGTGTGCCACACTATATAAATCTATTCAATTCATATGTATTATGGTGCAGTGTAAGCTTACCCGCCACATTCAGCATAAAAACTATATAACACACAAATTAATATAACCCAAATGCAATAGAAAACAACAACAACATTAACGAAAATGTGCAACAAATGTTCCGTTTTTAGGATATTAGGGATGGAATGGGATGGTAAGGCATAATTATCCACTGAATTATTATAATCCAAACAAGAAAAACAAAATTCATACCTTTTTATATATCGCATCTTTTGGAATTCAACAATACAGAAAATGAAATACATTTTACAAAACAAATCGAAATAAAGTTCATCTACTGTCTCCCGTGTTATGATGCTATTATAAATTAATATAATATATAGTAAATAGAATTTTAGGTAGTTTTATAGGTATGTATATTGGAAGCAATAGACAGCAGCAGCATCAGTAACAGCAGATGCTAACATCTAACTCTCGTCTATCCAAACATAAAATCATCATAACATATCATATATATATTGAAAGAAAAAAAAAAGAATGGTTTGAACCGAAACAAGAAGTGTTTGCCCTAATTTTTTAGTTTTTTTTTTACTCTTCTCTAAACTAAGAACTACCTAATACTAATAAAAACATATAAACATGTCTAATAGAATTATACAGAAACAAAAACATCAAATTTATGAACTTTTAAGATAGAAAAACGATTTTTATTTCAATACTAAACATATTTAATACTAAATACTTATGTTTTTTTTTTTTTTGAACATTGAGTAAAAGCGCGCGCCCATTTAACACATACTTTATTAAAAACGAGATGGAAAAAAATATATGTTTCGTTAAGTGTTGCTGTAGGCAGTAGATATAGATGAATACCATCAGAAGTGGAATATATACAAATGTTTAGATTTGGTGCGAGGTACATCGCCCTATATTATAGCTCAGTTTTTTTTTTTTCAATTTTATATCTCCTTCAAGTGTTTGTGTAAGAAATGCATTTTGCACGGAAGTAGACACCGATACGATGATGCATCATCACAGTATCGAAAGAAAAAAAAATACCATCAGTAATCAGAAGCAAGTAACAGTAGGCAGGCAAAACATCTGAAGTCTAGTCATCATATTTATATTATGCGTTGCATCTTGCCTTGTATTAAATAACTTATAGTTCCAATGTTTTGTTTATGTAGAATGTTCGTGTACATTCATGTTATATGCCCTGTCTGTGTTCGGGTCGAACTATATATCTCTTCATAATAAATATTTATATGTAGGTGATATGACGACATGTGTTCCTCTTTTCTTATTATATTTTTGTATATTTTTTTTTTCTTTTTACAAAGACTTATTTTATTCAGCAGCTTTTGATATTACCTTGCTTTCTGAGTCGTTATTAATGTTAGTATAAATGGTTAACAATATGCGCTATTTTTAAAAATTCCTATTCAATTTATAATAATGGTTTTTGAAGTGTATTTTTTTATTATTTTTTTTGAGTTCCTATTTCGGGTACGCCTACAATAATTTTTGTTAGTTTGCCATAAGCAATTACCTTTTATTCATATTTCCAATTAGAAAAAAAAACTAAATTTGTTTTAATTGAAATAAAAATGTCGCCAATTATGGTAATACATCTTTTTATTAAATAAAAGATTTCACAAGTTTTGAAATAATATTTGGGTCGATGTCGAATATATTAGCATAATATTACATTGAAATTATCAAAAGAATTAGAAGTCTATTTAGTTTTAACAAATTTGATAGTTTGACCAAATATTGAAAAGAAGTGTTTGATATTTAACATTATTTTTAAATAAGAATCTCTTAATTCACCCAAAAACATTTATGACATTAATTTATAATTCATGTTCCCATAATTCTTAGTGAAAATCAATAAAAATTAAAGGAAAATAAGTATTTTTTTGGATGAGCTTAAAATATATTGTTAGAATGGCTAATGAATAAAATTTCCATAATTCATAAAAGACCTTTGCCGCTATTCAGTTTTCAGTATACTTTCATATTTACCTTTAAGTAAGAAAAAAATATATTTAAAATCAAATACATATGTATGTAACTAAATTTTAGTTGAATCATATTATATTTAAATTGAATACATAGTTTTACAAATTGTGTAACAACAGAAAGCCCAGCGTGTTCTAAATGCCTTAAGGTTGTGTGTCAAGACAGCAGAACAGACGTATGCTAACCAATGTCCTACATAAGCCAAATATTCATAAAAAAAAGAGCACGTGAACTTGTGTAAATTTGATATCCATCAACATCAAATAACCATAAAGGCGGCGGCGTGTGCCATTATATAAATATGAGGACCACATTGCGCATATTTAGCATCGGGTCCTTTTTTTACCTTTTTAAACATTTATTTTACCATTTTTATTATATTGAGACTAAACACTATTTTTTTTGGCATGTGCGCACACGTTATTTCCATCCCTTAATTTAATAATCAAATAATATTCAAGACGAGATATATTGCTAGCGATAATATGCGACATTTGGAGTATATAAAAATTGTATTGTCAGATTGTGTGTGCATATGAAAATTACACTAGAATGCACTCTACCGTGTGTTGATGAATACAAGGAAATAAAAAAATCCAAACCTTCTTAAACAAATATGATCAGCCTACGATCTGAAATATATATATATATATATATATAATATATAAAAACTGAATATAAAAATAAAAGAAGAAATATCGCAGAGGTAATATTTTATAGACGCGCACCGGTCCTTTTAAAAATCATAGAGAATTAAATACAGAAAATTGCAGCCGTCTCCTGTCAACATCCTGCTTTATAATAATCATAAAAATAATATGACCTATGCGCGCTCAGGCTCATACAGCATTAAAATATGCTTTTATATAAAATAATAAATATGTTATGAGGTTTGTTATGTTAAAGATGTACCAACTGATGCTTTTTATTTTTCAATATTCGGTTTTTTCATTTTATATATTTTTTTGCGCTCTTTTCGATATTATCATAATATTATAGATAAACATCGAAACTACTTATTTAACATCCATTCCATTATGATTTAAAATTGGGTATATTATTTAGAGCGATAGGTACTTACATCGTCTCTGTACGTGCACTATTTGATTATTATATTTACCAATTCTACACACTCTGTAAATTATCGTAACGCACGTATCATGTGATATATCTGTAACATCTTTGACGACGGATATTATACACACATATCGATGATGATGATGATAATGAAAATAATGTAGTGGCATTAAGCGCATTTGAAAAAAAAAAGAAAAGAGATGTAATTTCTGATTGAAACGTTTGATAATTACCATATAATAAGAATATTGAACTTTAAAATTGCTTATATTCTATTTATTCATAGTTAATTTGGGCAATAAAGAGTTACAGACACGTGTTAAGTCTTTTAATCTACTGATTACAACATGCAATCAATAAAAAAAAACCTAAGTGATGCTTCCTGTCCTTTTCAAATATTAATTAAACTTAAAACTTGTTAAGAATATACTGGGCTCTGATTTCGATCTTACCATCTTACGATCTCAGATCACGATTAAAAATTAATTATGGATGAATGTGACATAATATAGTATGAAATTTGGTCGAAGCATATTACATAGTTTTGTTTCTTGTAAGTTTTTCCATTTTCAATTCGAAATTAATTTTGAATATTGCCTCCTATAAATATTATCGACTGGAGTTTTGCCGAATTTGAAATAACAGAACGAAGAACAACCGAACCTTCAATTCTGTCGATATACTTAATCGTTCCAGTCCTCTGGTTAACTAATTAATGTGCTCAGTGCTTTGTAGAATTAAAATTTGGGAAATAATAGACAAAGGATTTATTTGACTTTTTAGAATGCTTTAAACAGTAATGAAATATTATTGTTAATGCGATTTGGTAGATTTTTTCATTTTTAAAATTGGGAAGACTATTTAGTAAAAATTATTCATTAATAAAATTAAATGCCATTTTAAAACCGTCACAATAAACGAAACCTTCGGCACAACAACCACTGCTAAATTCCAAAATTTATCTGTTAAAACCATTTACATCAATACATCTTATCACAAAAACTAATCTTTCTGTAGGTTTTTTTATTATTATTATTTCAATTTACATTCAAATTTAAACCATGGCTAGTTAAAAGTACATTACCAGAACAAAAACCAAAAAAAAAAAAAAATTAAAATTAAAATATGTAATATGAAATAAAACACTGTGTGTTGTGAATTTCCTAAAATTTACATTGATTTTCACTACCTCATTACCATGTTCTAAGCATTAAATACATTACACTCTAAACGTATATAAAAATTATATGACCCTGGGTAAATAAATATAGAAATATATATAATATATACCTATATATTTGTGTACGATGAATATGATGATAAAACGAAAAATGCATGTAAATATAATAGCACTTTAACATGAGCGCAAATTAATATTTCATTACCTTGGTCGATTCAAATAGATGTACGAATTATTGTTATATTATATTTTATAGTTTTTACCTAAATTGCATTACCGTTACGGTTCGCATGAACTTTTAAGACTGCCACAATAGAAATGTGTAAAGCATAATAATGTTAGGTACTTCCATTCAGTTCGTATGACTGTGCGGTAGTTTATCGACCAAATAAATCTATTGTACTTATTCTTACTGAAAAAATAGAGAAAAAAAAATGAAAACAACGACAAAGATTTTAGAACAACCAAAACAAAACAACAAAAATTGTCCGCGCTCAAAAAGACACTTGTATCTTAAGTGGCGATCTATAACTAATTGTTTAAACTTTAGCAGCTCAAAACGATTAAATGTAATTTTCTTTCAAATTTTGTGTTGAAAAACAAAACAAAACAATAAAAAAAAATGGTTTAAGAACACGAACTTTTGTGTACACAGCACTTTGTCCAAGATTTTCTTTTTTTTAATGTTTTTTTTTCTGCTTTATTTTTGTATAAAAAATAATAATTTACAAAATTCTACAATCAAATTACACAATAGAATGTAATTCCAATTTGTACACCTATTATACTCATACCAACATTACGTAATAGTTAAAACATTAAATTTGTATCACTGAAGTTGAAAATTATTACAAAATTGATGAGAAAAATAAAAATTTATTCTTCAGGTTTTTTGTATTTGTTTTTTTTTTTTTGTTTTTTAATTTCAATTCAAAACCGAAAATTCAATTTTTTTTAATCTTATTTACTTACATTCTTACATACCCACGTAAGTTGGTTACTGCGTGCGTATTAAATACCGTTTGGCTGATCGGCATCGAACACAAAAATTCAATTAATCGTAAATCAAAACGTGAAATTAATGTAAACGAACATTTGTTTATTTGAATTTTTGATTATATATTTTCGGTATTTTATAACCAGAAATGTGAATGCACTGAAATGTGTTATAAAAATCATTACATAATTTATAATAAAAATGTATTTAATAGAATTGGTAACTATTTGATGGTAAGCACAAAATTTCTTATAAAAATGTGATATTGCCATATTTAGGAATTAGCGTATTGGTAGATTTAACGATACCATTTTAAGAAGACATGTCTGCAGAACGCCAGCTAATGTGATTGTCTTTTTGGATTGCTAGCGAGTTGCTGATATTCTATGATTTGTTCAAAATCAATAAATTATTCTATCTCATAATTTAACCTTGTGTCGGTTTACTGAGGTAATTTAAATAGCCGCCTCTCGTCAATATCTCAAGTACACTTGAAAAAAATAACTACACTAATGGCTTTCCGAATTATAGAAATAATTAGTTGTTGGTCTATTAGAGCGAGGGTTGAAATATTCGCTTTTACTGTACAGAATTTTGTTTTCACTGAAATGAAGTTCATTATTGAAATAATTTAACTGAATAAAAATTATTTAAATAATAAGTATTGTGTGTTCAAGCATTAATTTAGAATACTTTTCTGTCACATATTTTTTTTTTTTAAGATTTTATCACACTTTGATTTATTTTGTATTTGCCCTTTCCAGCAACAAGCAACTATAATTGCAGACAGATTTTATTTCTTAGATAAATTTACTATAATTTTTATTATTATTATTATTAAAATCAAGTCAATTTATTGCTAAGCACCAAAATTTCGTTCCGCCAATTTGCAGTCATTCAAAATAAATAAATACATTCACTTTCTTTGATCATCAAATTTTCTCTTTCTATTATTTGTTTTATGATCCTAAAAACCTTATAATATAATAACCTCAGCTTCTTATCGATAGTAATTATTTCTTAATACCAACCAACCAAAATGTATTTCCTGAACAAATAACAACAAAACAAAAAGAAAATTATATGATTGAAAATGATGAACACAAAAAAATAAAAAAATAAAAAAACACAGACAGATATGAACTACAATAATAAGACAAACTAAATCGGATGACAATGCCAAAAAAAAAAAAAAATGTTCAAGTAGATTTAAAATTTTACGGCGGTGCTACTTTGTTTATATATTAATATTATTATTTTTATAGAAAACATAAAAAGTCAAGTACCTATAGCTATAACCATTAGGTAACATTTACAAGACAAGATGAAAGAAAAAAGACTAAAAGAAAAAACACACGGTCAGGTGTAAAAGGTTACTTTAGGTTTGTAATTTTTTTTTTTTCGTTTAATAATGGGAGGAGGTGTCATAGAGGCCACTGCTATTTCATAACTTTTTAATTTTATTATAAATATAAAATAAAAGAAGACGATAGAAGAACAAAAAAAAAAAAAAAACGAAACTTAAAAATATTGAAAATAAAAGGCAATAATAAAATGAAAAGTGTCATGCGGTAAATGAGAAATAAGATATCGATAATGTTAACCTGAATGAGTTTCTATATTGCATTAACTTAAACAGCGGCTTAATATTTTCATATTTGAATGTATTAAGGATACAAACGTTGTACGAATCGTTTTATAAAACTATTTGATCCTCTGGCAGCGGGTCGTTATTAGCTCGTCCATATGGCGTTATTTTTTGAACATATTAGTTATTTTTTATTGTTTTTTTTTTTTTATTATTTTCAAATTAGATTTGTGAGCATTCAGGCATACCGGTAAAATTTCATATTTAATTATTGATACGATAAAGGTGAAATGAGATTAACATTTAACATTTTTTTTCCCTTTTTTTTGTTTTTGTTCTGGAAATTAGTTTTTAGGGTTTGGCACATGTATATTATTGCCGACTCAATTATTAAAAACTATAGAATTTCTTTTATAATAAACCATTATTGGTAGAAAATTAAATTACAACTGAAAGTTTTTATTAATATCTATATTTTTGTAAGTTCTAATTCATTTCTTTTTCTTTGTACAATGAATGTTATAATTTGTCACAATAAATCAGATAAAAATCATTCCTTTCACCCATTCAATGAATTTTTACTTTCTTCCGTTGTGTTTTTAAATAATATAAATTTAAAAAAAAAAAAATTGTTCGTTCTCAAAATGAATAAATGTCATATTTTGATTACCGGCAAAAATCCACCATCAAATTTATGTGGGGCAATTTGGCGAAAGAATAAAATTATTTGTTACTATGTCACATGTAACCCAAATGAGAATTTATAAATCTAATACTAATAATACACTGTGTATCTAGATACAAGTCTCACATTTACTTCAATATAGCAATAAACACAACAACAGCCAGCATAATAATAAAAAAAAAAAATTGGAAAAAATGGCATGAGAATATAATTTTGGTTTTATTTTCAACAATTTTCTAGTTGTTGTCACGCAATTAGACTTTATTTTTTTGGTTTTACGATATGAAATGATTATGGCTCTGACTGTTGATGATCTAAATATTTATTTAATTTGTTCAACAAGAACTCTAATATCTGTATTGTCTCTGGGTCGCGGATAACAAAAAGAATAGTTGCTAATCCATATTTTTCTGAACCAATTTTTAGTTTAATGTTTAAATGTCTACAACTCGAACCCTCAAGTATATATTGTTCTACAGATAAATGTAATTACAATTGAAATATTGCCGTTATTATGTATTCTGGATTTGTTTATATTGTAACTGAAGTTCTGTATCTTTAATTCGCATTATTTCTTTTCTATTTAAAAACATTCATTATATTTTTCGCTTGGTTGAAACATAAAAACACAATTATAGTATTAATCTAATTAGTCACAGAAAGTCGATGTTATCGTTAGCACGGCTCCACCAACAAAAAAAAAACAACTGTTTGCGAAACGTAAAAGAATGGGAAAAACTATAGTAAAAATAAAATACATATATAGAAATACTATGTTCATTACAAGTCCACCCAGAGATCCAAACCGAATGTTAAGAACCGTAATATGTATTTTTAATTTCAGAATTGAGCATTTGAAAGCGTATCCATTTATGGACTTTAAAATTATTTACTGTGAATAAATAATTCTTGAGAAATGAATAAAAAAAAAAACATTACACCATGCAAGGGTTTACAAGATATTTATTCGAACCTTTTTACCGTAATTATACCTTATTATGGTATACACTGTTCATACCGTAATTATAATTTATTTTGAACGGTGTATACTATAATAAGGTATAATTATGGTATGAAAGTTCTAATAAATACTTTGTAAATTCTTGTATGGTATGAATTTTCTACATTTTATACCACTAATCAGCATAAAGCTACTAAAATATTTATTTTTATTTTTTCTCACAAGAGAAATCAGTAAATTTCTTCTGAATCCAGATAACATGGGTTCAGATCTCCGTCCACAGCACAATTTAAATATAGTAAAACAACTTACTCCAAATATATTATATAAAAAAAAACTTACAAGCTAATATTGTAGTAGTCGAAGTTGAAGTAGTAGTATTAATAATAGTACCGGTATATTACTAGAAATTTTGCTGTTTTCTTTTTTTCATATATTTAAAATGTTTTTTTTTTTTGTAAGCTTGAAGTAGAGCTTATAGAAACACGCAAAACTTTACAAAAATAGGCACCTAAATATTAAAAAATTAGAAAAATGGAAAAAAAACAATCACTAAGCACACGAACAAAGCATATAAAAGGATGTATTTTACATTTGGATTATGATGTTATATATATGTTATGTACGGATACTTTATGGCAGTTAGAACTAGTTTTATTCATTTCGAAATGTTTTTTTTAATTTTGAATAATTTTGTGATGATCGACATCAGAATTAGTTTTCAAAGAAAAAACCAATAAAGTCTGGATTTAAACAAAAAAAAAAACATATCATTTTGAAATAAAACATAATGTTCAGAGTTTTCCGTTCAAGTGGACTTTGATGAAAAGAAAGTAGCTTATTCTTACATTTTCAAGATTATTAAAAAAAAATATTTATATATAAAGATTAAATTCGATTAAGAACTTTGGTAGTTTTAAATATAAGATTTTATTTCTGACGGCAATAGGATTAACAGACCATAAACGTCATGTTTAATGGTTTGAAAGTTATGTGACTTTCAATTTTTTGATAATGAAAAAAGAAGGTGATTATCGAATAAGAATTTGGAGTAAGTTTAAATAATTTTTAGAATATCCGAGACGAAAGAAGAACTCTAAAAATTAAATTACAACACAATATAAAAAAATGCTTTGAATTTTAATTTCATTAGAAATTTGTATTCTAAAAAATATTCCACGAATTATTCTCTTCTTTAAAATCAATAGTTTTTTTGTTTTGTATATGCTGAACCAGTAAAAATCAAATATATTTACAATCTTTTTCTTTTTAAAATTTAGCAGAAAAAAATATACCCATTTATTGTCAACCCTATATATTTACAAAGTCTTATCACATTCTAATCAACATTAATTTATTGTAATTTCTTACGCTTAACTGACTAAACAAAATGTGTAAGTTACTAAACAAAAAAGCATAACCATTTTATATAACAAGTTAATAATAAATAAAAGAATAAAAAACGAATGAAACAAAACAAAAAAAATAAGAATAAAAAAATCAATTTACGCATTTTTATTAAACAATAATATCAAAAAAAAAAAAAAAAACACTAAATAGTTGTTCCAATTAAAGGGACACAAATTTCGAATAACATTTTATTAATAAGATGAAGTTCAAGCACCTTATTTTCATGTTTACCTATATAACCAACCTGCCATTAAGTACAGGTACTTTATTCATACATTTGATATGATGTTACTTTCAACCCAACACATAAAATATATATGTAAAAAAAAATAAAAAATAAAAAATAAAAAATAAAATAAAAATACATAATATAGAAATATGCGGTCTCATATACATAATATAGTGATTTGAATTGTAAAGGGTCGAAAGCACGCAACCACGCAATCCCTCAAACCAAATAGCTAATAGAAAAATGCTATATATATATATATTTTGAATTGGATGAATATTAAAAATACACCAGAGAGAGAGAGGAATTGGATGCTTTATAACCAAAAAAGAAAATTAAATATTTGTATAAATTAGATTAGGTGTAGACCTGTAGACCTGTAGACTGTAACTAAGGCCCATAGTAGTTAAATAATATAAGTTAAAATCAGTGGTTTCTATTCGAATATATATATATATAGAATATCTACTTAGATACATGCAGGCACACATTAAAACATAATATCTTGTATTAAAAATTTCATAATCAGCTCGAAAAATAAATAATAAAACAAAACATAAAAATAATAAAAAAAAATAAGAAAAAAAAAATAAAAAGAATAAGTATAATTATTATTACGCGAGAATTTTTACGAGCGCGCAGTTTTACGATCAACATTCCAAAGCAGCAAGTACGAAATATTATTATTAGGTATTTTATTTATTTTTATTGTATTATTATTGTAGAAATTCTTTCTTATGCTGTAAAGCATCATACATATATATATATGTTGAATTTATATAGAGTATGATATGATGTTGTGCGCTAATAATATGTAAATTGTGTGGCTTTTGTAATATATTTATGTGGCATCGTTTGTACTATACATATATGCGAATATTTTTACAATTTATATTAATTTTCTTCACCGTTTTTAGATGTAGATTCACGTTGATCTTTTTTGTTTTAAATCAATTGAAATTATTTACAATTATTTAGTACACTTTTTGCAGTAAATAATATTAAATAAAATTTAAACGTATTTCATGTTTTCTTTTGTTTTTCACTTAAGTTGCTATTCTTTTTAAAATCATTAGTTCGCACAATTATTTGCCCGTCTACTGGTTAACAGGAAATGTATGTGAATTTCTAACTAAAGAGAAATAGATGAAAGTATTCGAATAAAATTATTAATAAATGTTAACTAATAAATAATAATACTTTTTATTTTGACCATCGAACAATGGAAGTGATAGAAAATATCTTTCATTTTTTTATTTTATTTTATTTTTTTAGATGTTGTTTGAAAATGAGTTGAAAGGCAAAAGAGACGGGGAAA
This sequence comes from Catotricha subobsoleta, assembly GCA_011634745.2. Taxonomy (NCBI): domain Eukaryota; kingdom Metazoa; phylum Arthropoda; class Insecta; order Diptera; family Cecidomyiidae; genus Catotricha; species Catotricha subobsoleta. Next base: position 31,898 of record JAABKK020001868.1, read on the forward strand.
ACATTGTCACAATATTTCGAAATGTGAAATACGAAGTAGCTAAATGCTGGTGGGGTTCAATGTTTTACATCTACTATTAAGTGATTTATTAACTATCAACTCCCTTGGGAAATAATTTTTTTTTTTCAGTGGCCTTACATAGATCGAGTCCCTCCAAATAGAACTTGATGATTCAAAAAAAAAAAAAAAAAACGCTTTACGTTTTTATGTTCAAATGACTTAACTCTGTTATTGGGTTAAATTAGTTTTAAATGTAGTTAATAGCCTGGTACTTACAAATTACCATATACTCACTAAATAACTCTTATCCTCAATTTATATAAAAGAATATCGAATGCAAAATTGCAGCCTGAAGCTTATATTTAACCTAATTACGTCAGTGTTTCTATTATTATATATCTCTCTGTAATTTATAATTTAATCTTTGTATGCCAACTAACAATCATAATTTCTGTCGTATTCTTCATAATAAAACAATCAGAAAAACCGCAAGATAAATTAATCAATTAAATTTTAACAATTTATAAATTAAATAATTAGCATAAATATATTTATTTAACGAGAAGCCGCCGACACCACTCTTGTTCTGTTTTTTTTTTTTTTTTTTACCTACGATTCTGGTAAAGAGAAAAAAAATATATATATATTTATGAATTACATGCAAAAAATAACATATTAATAATATTAATAATTATTATGTAGACTGGCAGTAGCAAATAATAATAAATTTAGCATACAATTGTGAAAAAAAAAAAATTATTTATGTCAAATTCCAGTGTAACAGTTTTACTCAATTTCAACTTTGTGTTTTTATTTTGTATCATTGTTATTAAATATGTTGTTGTTGAATTGTTTTCTGTCTATTTTATTTATTTGTGTTGAAATATTTAATACAATTCTTTGTTTTCATTACTTTGCGATTGCCAGGAAATACATTGGAAAGCTTTTTTTTTTTTAAAAGCAACTTCTCTTTAGAAGTTCTTCGGGTGTTTTTTTATTTGAAAAAACTTTTTTCAATTTTATATTGTTTAAAGAAAATTATGTTCTTGCTCTGTGAATATTGAACATTTCAATAAATCGTAAAACAACCAAAATTAAATATTTCACAGGTTTTAGTTCAAAAAACTGACTTCTATTTTCACAGAACTCAATTTTCAAATTGCTTTAGAATTTCTAGAGCTTTTTTTTTCTATTCCGAACTGTGTGAACTCGTGTTATACAAACAAGAGTATAGCGATGCTCATTTTAATATGTAACATTTGGTTAAAAGGTCACAAAAGACATTCCACAACCTACTTTTCAAAACATATGTTCATATTTTAAAATCATAACAACAATCATTATCTTTATGTTATGAATTACAAAATGCTAATTAATACCAAAACAAATAATTTAAATTACAAAAATATTTTCTGAATTTCGTAGTCAATATGAAAATGAGCTACTGGTCGGTATGTATATTCAGGTAATACACACACAAAAACATGTTTAAAAATAAAAAGTAAAAGAAAAAAAAACATGTGTCATCCATTAGCGGTAAAAGACATTTGCAATTTAATTTTAATACTATTAACACACTATTTGATTATTTGTATAAACTTCTGATTGTACATTCTGGTTATTGATGCTGTAACAGTGTGCCTTCGTATTTTATGCGTCTCCTCATTACATATTTTATAATATGTTTTATGCATCGAATTATATGTGCATAGTCACCGAGTCAACAGTGTCACAGATATAAAATGCAGATATATAAACATTTATTTAGAAAAGAAATATACCCACAGATGATGGGCATAAGCAAAACAATTTAATGTAATTTAAATGACGTTGTTTAAACTGTTCGACATATTTGAGAAAACGAAAAAAGAAAAAAGAAATAAAGAAGAGAAGAAAAAAAAAATACCATTTAATATATTTTTACCGACTTCCTCAAACATATTCATAAGAACACCATCGTGTCAAATACATTAATAAAGTACATTGAAAATATGTATGTTAGAAGGCGACACATATTGAAGACGATGAACACTTTGAAAATTGTCTTCTTTTTCTTTAAGAAATAAATAAATAAACTTTTATTTATTTATTTATGTAATATGTATTCTGTGCCTCTGTGTGTTGTATTTGCTAATGTACACTTGGGAATTGAGAATTACTCTTTAAAGATACACGCGCATGAAGTAAATATTGTCAATTAAATGCTTACAATAATCTTCATGAATTTTAAGTTTATGATGGTGATGATAATGATGATGATGGCACGACGATGGCATTCTGTAACAACTGTATTTGTATTTTATTTATTATTATGCATAATAGAAGAAAATTTACTTTGTGGTAAATGTATGTAACCATCGCAAAACATCGAAACTAAATAGAAGTAGCAAAATGAAAAGAGTTAAAATGATATGTATAAACATTTGGACAAGAAATATTGAAGGTTGTGGGTAATTTTCATTTTTACATTTATTTACTTAAGTGGAAGTGTTGGTTAATTTATTTAACAAGGTTTTTTTTCTGTTGTTTTTGTTTCTTATTTCATCTTCTTTTCACTATTGGTGAGAAAGTCTTGTTATGATTCATTGTGTCTATTAATAATCATCTCGAAAACGACAGTTTAATAAATGAGCCCAAGCATACAGAAAATTACACTCGTTTAAACAAAATAAAGAATACAATAAAAAGAAAAAAAAAAGAAGTTTTTTTCAAGTTTTATGCATTATGCGAAGATCAAGACAAATAAATAACAACAACAACAAAAAAAAAACCGTCAACATTAGTGCGTGGTATTTATTATTGATGGTGTATATAAGTCGCGGTGGACAAAATAAAATAGTCACAATTTTTTAAATTAATTTCTATATAAAAGTATTAACGAACTTCCGCTAAAAGCCTATCATGATTATTATTATATTTGTTGATGATGATGATCATGATAATTTCAGTACCAAATTAATATGTTAACCAATTTTCCACCATTATAATAAAATAGAAAAAAGAAGACGCGACATTATTTTTAATTTTATTGCTATTTAGTTACCTATAATTCTGTGTATAATAATATTAGTTACCTATTATTAATAGTCAAACATTAATTCTATTATAATAAATTTTTATATGAAAAAGAGAACCGAATGGATTTTAATTTGAAACCATTAATGTAGTGTTTCATCTTCTGCTTTAATAACATGGTAGTACTAATATTTAAAAAAGAAAAAAACCTATAATGTGCACAGAAGAAGACACTATACAAGCTGACAACCGAACCGCGATGTAATTTGTTGTAATAATAATTTATATCCGCGTATAAATGTGTATCACAGTGGATCTATTAGCTATTAAAATAGTAAAGTAGTTGGAAGTTTCGAATACGGCACAAATTGCCAGCTAAATTAATATTGTATTACAGTAAAAACGATCATAAATGGGAAGCGCAAGGCAAAATCAATTTATTTATAGTGGTGGCTCTATATATTGTAGACTCGACTACAGACAGACAATTTTATAAAAACAATTGACTTAAAAGGAATTAAACCAGAGATTCAGACGCGAAGTAATTTTTTTTTTATTATGGATTTTAGATATGAAAGCAAAAAGAAAATGATAATTTTCGAGGTATATTTTGATTGGAAATATGAAATCATATTTTTCAAATAGGTGAGTTCCATTTATGAAAAGTTCGTTTACAGGAGGTTTCACTGTAATATCTAAAAACTGCGTACGGTACATACACCAACAACTGAATGCATTTTTGTTATCTATTCATTTTATATGGTGCGCGCGGTGTATCCATTTGTAAAGCTTTTGTGATTTTAATTAAGTTGCTGTTGCTGCTGCTGTTAATTATTTATTTTTATTTTTTTTTTCTTTTACTTTTTTATGATTATTATTTTATCTTTCTTTTTTTTTTTAAATACACACTTAACATTGCGCTTTAAAAAAAAAAAAAACAATGCATAGCATTCGAGTAACTTGGTCTTGCTATAATAACTCATCAAAAAGAGCCACCACACCGAACACAAATCTGAAAAAAAGATCTATGACTGGAGATATTAATTTTTATTACATTTTAATGTATGTTTATTGCATTCATTAAATGAAAATTACAAGTTTCTTTAATTTTTGTTTTCAGAAATGAATGTGTTTTTGTTTCTGATCTTTTTCAAATATTTATTATATGTTCTTTTTTATATTTCTACTTTGGTTCAGGTTTTAATGGAGTATTGTTTGTTAGTTGTTTTGGAAATTATATGTTTAATTCTTATGCGTATTTTTTTTTTTGTTGGATTCGACTAATATTTGGTTTGATGTCTATTTAGAAAATTATAATTGACGTGTTATTAGAAAAATTTCAAGGACACATTGCCCAACTATGGAATAAGGTAGGTGGCATCTGGCCGGTACATTTGCAGAAAGATATATTGAATTAAAATTTGGCAAAAATTTAAATAACACTAATAATTATCGCGTCGACCGGTTCTTAATATATATTATTATGCAATCGTCTTTCTTCTTTTTTGTTTATTTGGTATATAAATGTTTGTTGTAATTGCATTGTTTCACAAAATTATTAAATCGTTGTTTTGTTTTGGCATTTTTATTAAACTAACAGAACAACTATAAATATAAATTATGCTAATTTATCTAAAGAGTGTTAATTAAATAAAACATTATTTAGCAGATGTCTTAACAGCAACTTCCTTTCATTTGATCTTAAATCAAATTTTATGTTAAACATAATGAAAGCATTAATCTTAATAAATGATATTAATATTGAATGCCGGTTAAGTTTTTGGTCACCTAATTGAGAGGTAGACTCATATTTAATGTAAATTTTGAAAACATAAGTCAATTAACCCATCTTTTTTTTTTATTAAATATAAATTTTGTGTTTGATTTGGAATTCTAATGACACCTCTTTCGAAACTAGTTTATCTCCTTTTAAGTACTTCTATGATATTCTCACTAGATTGTACTTTATAATAATTAGAGAGAAATCCGAGTTAAGATTTTGGTGAAGTAATCAAAAATTAGCCCTCCTTAATCTTTTGAATCTTTGTAACCTATGGCTTAAGGTGTAATTAGAACAACCATATTTTTAACACATAAGTCTAAATCAAAGTAAGACTTTTTTAATTATCTTTGAAATAATAGCAGAATCAGTGGCACTGATTCAGTGCAAATAAAAACTTGTAACTAATTTTGGAATGATTTGAATCAATGTTTTGTGGCCTTTCAATATAAAATACCAACCGATTTCTATGAATACCAGCGCAAAACATAATTGAATATCGAATCGAAAAAAAGACAAAGAAAATACGAAAAAAAAAGTAAATAATTGATTAACAACCTGCCTACTTACAATAATATATTATGGATAGCTTTGCTATCTGCTTGTGTGTGTTTTTATAATACAGTAATAGATTTAGTAAATTTTTTTCTGCTACCATCCAACAACTAAACTCTATATTTTACGTTATACAACAACAACAAAATAAGTTTCACTTCCTAGACAAAAATAGTTTTAAATACAAAATACAAGCACACCAACCAATAACCGACATTGTGAAATTGAATCGCGACGTTGTGTGCTTGGTATAAATATAAAATATTTAATGTAAGGTACCGACTTAGGTACTAACATATCAGATACAAACAAATACCAAATAGATATTATTCATTGTATAACATTTTATTCAAGTCAACGAATAAGATCAATGACCATCAGCCAGTACTGAAAACGCAAATACTTTTTTAAGTAAGAAAAGAAAGAAAACAAAAAGTCTATAACCGAAAAACTGTTTTTCATTTGTTTCGTTTTTTTTTTTTGCGTGCAAATTCTTATTTGAATTAATTTCATTCAACTCAATTGTCACGGATGAATTTCTTTCGAATTAGTAATATCTCTACTGAATTGTTACATTTGGAACTAGTACAACGGATACAGTGATACTTGTTAAAAGTTAGTGGGTTTGGTCAAATTTCTTAATTTTGTTTTTTTTTTGCTCTTGCTGTTAAAGTGTGTTGACATGACACGTTTCTTTGATGATTATTGCATGCACACATTTTTACAATTGTTATTTCGTTGGAAAATTGGTCATAAACATTCATTGAATTTTATTGCTTTTTAGAAATGAAGTTTCATTTAATATCAAGTTCTTTTTGGAATGTAGATTAATTTGCTCTGACATCATTTCCCTATTTTCAAATTGGTTTTCATTATCCCCAGATTTTTGATGAATATAAGAAATTGGTAGTTGATTGAAATTATTCAATGTCATGTCACAAAAAAAAGCATACATTCTTGTAGTAAATCAATCAATCACGTTTTACATTTTCGTATTGAACCGCAATTTTTATGACAAATTTTATGTTAAATAGAATGACATTTTATGTTGAATTCATTATTTTTATTTTTGTTTGTCATTAACCCTGCATTTCATTATGAGTAAACCGTATTTGTGCTGCACTTATGTATACAAAATATTTAACAAATTCACTGATATTCACGAAGAAATATTTTACTAGTCAGACAAAATATGCAAAACAAAAAAAAAAATGTCAAAAACTAAAATAACTTCAGGAACTCCGTTTCCTTTTCCTTTTTTTTTTATTTGCAGCGCCAGTTAATATTTAAGTCTAACAATTATATGCAACTCATATGCACCGCAAAAGATAATTTGTCATTGAAATAATACTGATGCATAACACGTGCTGGGCACTACTAATGATGAGGGTCATCGACGATTGCTAAATAATGCATTTTATAATAGAGATTTATTTATTTTGTAGGTTTGTATATTGAATTGAAGGTTTTTATGCATATAAATTTTATTTCGAATTGTAAAACATAGCAGATCGAGCATATGTCTCTCTAGGTTTAATTTATGCTTTTGAAAATAAAGAAGTTATAACACGCTCACAACAACGGAATATACATAATCATGGCCAATTTAATCCCATTAATTTCATCACGTCTAGCCACTCATCACTACCGTTAAAGACAAACCCATTTTATTGGCGCATAGTTTTTGTTTTCTTCTTCCTTTTTTAACTGCGCTATATCGCAATTTGCAAACGAAATTTCATTATATTTTCTTTGTGTTGCGAATTTTATTTGAGTAAGTGTGTGCGTATGCATGCGATGTTCCAAATTTAGATAAATATGTTTTATAAGTTTAGGCCTATGCTATTTTCATTAATGGTGCAGATTTCTTCTCTAGGTCAAGAATCAGCTAAGCTATGCATGTTTGTGTACAAATATTATTCAAATTATTAATGTAAATGTTAAAGTATTTTTGGATGCATTTTACGAAATACTAATTTGCATTCATCCAGAGTTAAGCTTCCACTTAATACATAAAATGAACTTATATTAGATAAAACTACAAAGGAAAAAAAAACTAGTCAGCCAGCACAGCTGAACATGGCGACATTGAACAAATGCATATAAAATTGTTTGCTGATTCCCTATGTCTGTGCTTTAATCTAATATTATTTCAATTATTTTTCATATGTCTTTTTAATATTAAATATAATCATTGATATTTAGTTTAAAAATTCAATGAAAAGAGATTTACAATAGAAAAGTTGCGGTCACAATATTTTTCTTTTTTCATTTAATGGTTTCCTAATAATTATATTTTGTGTATTGTAATTTTATTTGAGAAAATAGATATTATTGCTTACCTGAAACACCGGATAAAGTTAATAATATAAATATTGGGACATATGAAACTAATTTATATAGTCGCGTGCGCAGATGTCGTCTTCTTCCTGAAATGTTAAAAAAGAAAATCATTTATTAATAAATTGTGTGGAACCAAAACGATAATACTTATATAAATATTTAATATGGTGGTAGATTAAATCGTATACTTGAATAGGTACCTACCTACCTATCCGCTATCCATAAAAAGGAATTTCAAAAATTTTTTGGTTTTAAAATTAATGTTCGGTTTCATTTTAATTTATACGCAGACGGTTATAAAAGATGATAAAACATTTACCAAGTAATTTTTTAGATTGTCATTAATATTTGAAAATACAAAACGACTCATTCAATACTATATTACGTATTTTATTTGAGTATTAATTATCTCAGCTCTTGGTTTGAGTCAATTAATTCAAAGTAAAGAACTTGAATTTTAGTAAATTACTTATATGCAATTTCTAATCGAACATATATACTGAGTACTGCCTTTTTAGTTTAATGATTGTTGTCATGAATGGATAGGAATTTATGCAAAATATTTATGGAGGAAACCATCAAACTTCGATACAAATCTTAAATCAAAAATAAATATTTCCAAAAAAAAAAAAAAACTACACAATATTTCCAAAAATTAAACTGAATATATAATTGTTCGAAAAGTTTCATCATAAATAATTAAGAAAATCAAGCTTCTGGTGCCAAATAATATAAGTTTTTAAGCAAATAAAAGTAACAGAATCATAATTTGTATTTCGATAGTAATTAAAAATTGAAAACAATACAAACAAAGAAATGAATACAATAAAAATCAAAATTGTCATTGCAATTTCCCTAGAAATAGAGGCGGAATATAAATACATAGAGATTATGAGTACTGACCCCACAATGTTAGACTAAATCTAAATCAAATGTTGTAATATAATTTACATATGAACAGAATATATAGATTTCCATCATATTTGCATTAATTAAAACAAAGAAAGAAAAAAAAAACGAAAAATAATCGAATTTGAATTCAAGCTTAATCCATAATTATGTTTAGTATATAATTTAATATGAGCATATGAAGAAGAAAAAAATAGGCACAAGCAAATACAATACACTCAACGAACAAATATAAAACTTCTAATTGGATCATACTTGATACTCGACTCAAGACAAGCATGCTTAAATGTAATGTTAACTGGCACATTTTAAATTATATGCATATATAAATATATATATTACGCTATTCAATAGCGATTTTACATTTGGTTAAATGTACTTTGCATAAAGGTACTTCGTATAATCTGAAGTACCAATTTGTACAAGATCAGCCCTTCTTTAAACATAATATGTGCGTGTATAATATATATATTTATATAACCTATTGATTGATTTGGTTGATTCTTGGTTGTTTGATCTCTCTTGTTCCGTAAGTTATTTATTTATTTATTTGTTAATGTATTCAGAGAATACTTATACCTTCTTTTTATTTGTTGTATTGTCAATTCAAATCTATATTTATGGTAAAACAGCGTATATTCAATGAATTTTTGTGTTATTATGTTATTTGAATATGTATTGAATCGAACCCGAGAAGACGAAGTAAAATGAATAAAAAAAAACCTTCTCTTATCTAACTATTTTAATCAAATTGACGTAAGCCGCCTCTCTCTCTTCAAATTTTTACCTAAATAAAATTGTAGATGAATGAACGAAAAATGTAATGTTGTTTTTTCTTTCCTGTCTTGTTGTTTATTATTATTATTTTCTCAACAATAACAAAAGGAACCGTCTAATTCAAATATTAAATTTAGATTGGATTTTTATGAAAAGAACCACACACACGCGGTATTATAATTTTGTATAAAACTACAGAAATAATACATATATTTGGTTTATATTCGGGTACGTGTATGTTGGTTGGTTCAGAAGGTAATCGAGAAATATTGCTGTATGCATACAATTTTTAACATATTTTATTTTATAATAGAGGATTTTTTGGATGGCATTAAAAATTATGTAGGAAGGAAACTAAGGGTTCAACAGCATGTGGTGATGGTGGTGATTTTCATTTTCGTTGCCAAAATATTTTCTATTATTGTATTATGTGGATACGGTCATATAAAAATGCCTCTGCGCCATATTAAAATTGAAGGAACCTTTTAAATATTTTCTATATTAAAAATTGTAGACGCGACAGATGCGATTTTTGGAAGAAAAAAAAATTGTTCTTGTGTGTGTGTTGTAGTTGTTGTTGTTTTTTTTTTTTATTTTTCTTTCTTAGAAATTAATATTATTATTTGTTAGGGGAGAGTTTTATTTAAATTTTAGATCATGCTACTGGCCATTTTTTTTTCTTCTAATTCATAAAATTTGATGCTGCTGTTTAACATTTATTTATTCGTTTTTCAGTTTCTACCCATTTTATGTTCTATTTATAAATTTGACATTGCAGCAGACCATCTAAAATTTTAATTTAAAATTTTATCACACTTTCTACCGTTTATAATTTTTTTTTTTTTATTATTTATTTATTACCTTATAAAATCGTTAAATCTCTAACACCAAAAAATTGTTTATATCCGCAACCGCAAGCAAGCCTTAACACCACAATCAAATATAAAAATACATAAAAAAAAAAATCTTTTACACTTCATTTTTAACCAAATATATTTAAAAATCTTCCTAATCCCACAAGGAAAAAAAAATTATTAGTATTTTTCTTCTTCTGGTGTATTTATAATAAACCCTAAAGCGTCTTGATTTATCGAATGTCGGATGAGAAAATTTAAGAATACGGAATGTATTTTTTTTTCTTATTATGTTTTCGTTTTCGTTTTTTTTTCTTTGGTTTTGGGGAATAGCGCCGGAAGTTTATGACATTTTGGGAAATTAGAGTGCACATACTTAAGTCGAAACCAAAATATAGGTATTTAGGTTACATTGACTTTAATCATACAAGAATATTGTGCAGTGCCAGATATAAAACAAATAAATTTTATGGGAACCTCATGCAATACACATACATTCATCTCAATTCATATTGTTTCTGTATGAAATAGAAAAATATGCGTTATTGTTGGCAATCAGCAAAAAGCTACAAAAAAATTAACTGAAAGAAGTTAAAAATAAAACGTATAATTTTTCTGGTCTTTATAATTTTTGGTATGCTGGCATTTTCAAATCCCTTGCTTTGTTGTCGCTCTTCACTTGCATCCATCCATTAACTTCTACGCTGCTGTTTTTTTTTATTATTTTATTTTATTGCTTCTTTCATTAAATTCCATTTTACATGTTATGCTGTAGCTGATGTTGTTATTTACGTATAAAATCTACTTGATGAAACTACATAAATGGATATATTTATGTGTAAGATATTCTACATATAACATACATAAATATCCATTCTTACCACCTGCTCTCTTCCACAATTATTACAGCAAAATGTTAAAGAAGTGAAAAAAAAATGCATACCAAACAAAAGAAGAAGAAGTAGAAGAGGAATAAATATTGTATTAAGAGCAATAATGGAAAGAGGTTAGCGGGGAAACGCAAAAAAAAGAAAAGAATTCATCTGACCACAAAACAAAATATGCAGAAATATTATTTAGTTGTATCAAAGTAGAATAAACTGCAGCAACCAGTAACAGGCAACAAAGGGTAAGTAAGTGATATTAAAAATCGTCTACAATAATGTTCGAATAATTTCTTCACAAAATCACTGAATCAAAAAATTAGAGTAAATTAAAAATTACGAATAGATTTTAGCTGGCTGAAGAGTTTCGTGATTTTAAATTGTTTATATTTCTTTTGGGTTAATCGTTTTCATATTTTTTTTCTAAATTCGCGTTTAAATGGCAATTAGAAAAATATGAAATAAATATGCATCGAATTTTGTTAAAACAGAACGCGCGTTTAAAAAAGCAAAATAAATGATCAGATGCGATTCAGTGCATTATTTGTGTTGAAGTATGGCTGAGCACGCGAATTTTAATTTTTTTAAATTTGAGTTTTTTTTTTATATTTTTGCTAAAATATAAAGGCGTAAATCGTACTAACGTTTTGTTTATTTTCTTTAATTGAGAAAAGGAAAGACTATTTGATTGTATACGAATGGAATTCTTTGTTATTATGTATATAATGTATTCAAATATTTCAATGGGAAGATTGAAACAATTCATTTGGAAATAGATAAAATGTTTATGTAACACTTTCTGAGATGTCTTCTTTTAAATTTGCTTTCAGGAAAGAAACAATACCAACTTTTTTTTTTTTCTTTCTTTTTCAGAAAAAAGATTTTACAGTCGTCAAAAGTTATTAATATTATTTTCGCACAAAATATTTGTCCTGGTGAATTTTCATGGGATAAGTAATTTTCTTAGAATTATTCAGTACGGTCTAATTGGATATAGTAAAATCCTAGAATCTTATATGATTCGAGGTCGAAAAGTTCTAATTTGAATTTCCGCTTAACATTTATTGTTTGTTTGCTTGTTTTTTTTTTATTTAATCAAAGGCTCAATTCATAGTCATTAAAGTATTTCATGCCAACGATGATCAAATTCAAAAAAAAAAATGCTAATATGTAGTAAAGATTTTTTTTTTTTTTATTAAATGTTAAATGAAACCATTAGAACGATAAAGTGATTTTATCCTTTAAAATTTCTTTTAACCTTTTAACGATCCATTTCAAATCAAAATATGACAAAAATCACACACACTAATCATTTCGACAGTGATTTGACAAAAAAAAAATAGCCTCAACCGAAAGCGGAATGTAAAAGAACAAAATTTCCGGAAAATTTACTTTTGTCACCAAACTAAAAAGGAGGTGTAGTGTAAGTAGTGTAAAGTAATACTCAAACTATTATCACACACCATTTAATATTGTGAACGTGACACACCAAAAACAGCAGTTATATTATATTTTATTAGTAAAGTGTTGTTTATATTCACACTGAAACTGTCGGATTGGTTTAAATGGTTTTTGAACAATATTTTTATTTTTATTTTTTTTTTTCATTCTGTTGTTGTTGCTGTTATTTTTGCAATCAATTGTCGAACAAATATTTGCTTTTTCTTCGTCACCCGTATTTAGACTTTAACCCGTGAGTACAATAAAACACAACATAGGTAACGAAACATGTTTGATGTGTGTCCTCAATCGTCATATATTTTTATTATAATGTAATGTCTTGTTAAATATAAATGTTATGTAAGTTAGTATGAATGGAAATAACGATGTTTGCTCTCAATATATGCTTCAATGTAAAAATACGACATGACGACCGCACGCAGTGCAATAAGACATGTTGTTAACAATAAAAATGAAAAAAGGAAAAACTTTTTTGTTTTTTTTTTACTTTATGCTTCTTTCACAAAAGCAAACAAACAAATTTTATTATTATTATTATTATATTTATTAAGAGCTAAGTTGATTCTTTCTTTTTTTTCACTAAATTTAGAAAGGAATTTTTCTAATGTTTAAAATAAAATACGTGACATTTTTCCAATAATCTTGAATTTTTGTTTTTTTTTTCGATAACGAATTTCTATTGCTATTTTTGTTTAAGCAAAAACGTAATTGTTGCTTAGAAATTTACTTAAAAACGAAATGCCGCCAAAAAATTCTTTAACATAACATGTACAGGTACACACATATGACTACGATTTGATTACATATATTTATTCATGTTGCATGTTTTATTCTACATATAATTTAGTTAAGGTACCATCGTATCAACCCCATCATTCAGAAATGCAAAAAAGTGTGTGTTTGAAACGATAAAGAAAATAAAATTTAAAAAAAAAAAAAATGTTGTTAAATCGTTGTTTTGTTTTGTTTTGTTTTTTGGTTATTTGTGTGTGCATATTATAACAGCCTCAGGCATAGTTATTAAATTGTTTAGTTGCAAGAAATATATATCTTTGGTGCACCATGCACATAGACATATATGTTGGGTACATATACCGAAATCTCTCATTCATTGATTGGTTATGGCAAAGAGTTATATATTTAGTTGAATGAAATGAATATATGGTTAAATATCTCTTTAGATCGACACAAAATTTACTTTATGCAGTATTGAAAGAATATTTTTTCACAAATTAATTTTAACGGAAATTATCAATAATAAAATGTTTCCCCGTCTAGTCTAGTTCGAATGAATAGAAACAATTCCATTTTTGTTTTTGAGAATATGCTCTCCTTGGAGTTCCAGGATCACACATTCCAATATTTGCTGATAAAATAGTCTTTAAATTTCTTTTAAGCATTCTTTAATCGGTTTTTGAACTTGACATACTGGCGTACGACGCAGTTTACCTTTACCTAACCTCATCTCACATATATCAAAACATATAAATAACACAGAAAAGAAATAATAAAAACAAAATAGGTATCTAATCTCATAATAACCAAAATCGAAAAACCAATGAAGTAAGGAACTGAAAAACAACAACAAAGAAAAATTACAAATCGCCGCAAGGTATTAAAAATATGTGTTGTTGTCTCTTGTTCAATTTTCTCTGTTCTGTATGCTTGTTGTTGTTGTTTTTTTTTTTTAATTCTTAAATTTTCGTTAATTTTTTTTATTCTTTTTATTTTCTTCGTTTCGTTGGTATTTTTCTAATTATTTTTGGATCTACAATATGCTACTCTCTTGTTATTACAAATCTGTAATAATATCGAATTTTTATGTAGAAAATTCATCGAGTGTAAGAAATTACACATTTTTAAATAACATTTTTTTTTATATATATATTTATTTTTTTAATAGAACATTATTAAGTAGGTACGTATTTACGTTTTCTCAGATTGTTCATTTACTTAGAAATGTAGTTAGAATTTGATGAAACAATATATATATTTTAAACAGTTTTACTTGAACATTTTTATACATTATTTTCCGTTCGTACAGACACACATATTTTAAACATCTTGAATCAGAGAGGATAAATATGCGCACACAACAAAACAATTGTATAATAATTTTATATTTTATTTATTTTTGTTATTTATTTCTTGATTGTTATTACCATTCATTACACATTACACGAGTTTAATATACAAAGTTGAAACACCGAAAATCATTCGATGGTTCAATGAATTCACCTGTCGTGGTCGTGGTTTCTTTTTGAACGGCGATATGTCCAACGCGCAAAACGTAATTTTTTATGGTTTTAAAACATGAAGATTACTTGCTGTAATTTTTATTATTACTTTTTTTTTTTTTGTTTTCTTATATTTCTTTTGTTTTGTTTGTATTATTTTGTGAATATATTTTCAGTCATATTAAATAAATTTTCAAGCAATAAAATGTGTTTAAATTGGAATATTAATTATTATTGAACATATTGTGGTCGAATTGAAGACAAATGAAATCAAACAATATGGGAAATGTTGTTGATTCTCACATTTTATATTTGTTCAAACGTATTACATAAATATATGTACTATAATTTATATACCATACCACTAAATACCATAAAAAATACCATAATTTCACATAAAATAATACACTACATATTATGCGGATATTGTTGCCTTATTGGCTGGAGCATGTCAGATACAACATTTCTCACAAAATATTGTTAAAAAAAATCCGTGCATGGTTTTTAAAATTTGCTGTCTAATAAAAATTATACAATAAATATTACATTTTTATTTATCCGTTCAATATCAAACTATCTATTTCACAAAAATATATTCACATTCGCAATAAATGGCCTTGAACATTTCAACATTCAATTAAAATAACTTATTGAAAATTATTGATAAAATATGCACTTAAATTTTCAACCTGTTTCAATTATATAGTATTTTAATGAAATTATTGAAAAACAATAATTCTTCTGACCGTAGGAAGAAATTGCAATATTAAAATATCGTAGAATGCAATGCCCTACCTTGAACACCTACCTAGCCAAAAAATAAATAAAAAAAATGTGGGCATATAATTATCTCATCTAAAATAGCAAGCAATCTGTAATGCTAACGCTACATCCTCTACCTACAGCAATTAAAAAAAAATAAAATAAAAAAAAAAACAACAACAACAAAACATTATTTGTAAATAAATAATTATCAGTCTACCGCAAGCACATTCATAATGCATAATATTTCAATGAATGAATTTTCATTCATACACAAAAAGTACACATATTTTACAAATATAGATCTACTTTTAAATAAATTTATATACAATAATAATAAACTACTCATTATAAGCAATTTTGTTATAGTCAACCTAAATGTTTCATTTCCTTTCAATCTAAACAATACATAAACATATAATATCAACAAAAATTGCTAATTGCTCCCGATTCCTTTAGATTAATCACTTGTAAGTATCACTCACTATATTTGCTATATGTACATCTCTACAGTTAAATTTTTAACGAAAATATTTTATAAAGACATAATTATATAAATGCGACTAGCATTCTAGGTAACCAAAAAGGTCTTTGACAACATAAACGAGATGACACATTTATTTATTAAGCCGAGACGACATATCTTAAATTAAATATAGCGGAAGGTAGAGTTGATTGAATAATTTCAATTTCAATTATTCAGTTTTCTTTTTTTTTTTTTATATTAATAATAAAAACAAAAAAACAAAAACCAATAAAATTCATTAAAAAATGGAATTGTTATTATTTGAAATCTCACTGGAATATAAAATAAAAAATCTAATCGAACCATTAATCCCCTTGCCTATTTTACATATTTATTAATTGAATTAAAGCAATAATAGATTTTATTTTGTAAAATAAAAAAAAAAAAATATATTATATATATGTTGACAGAACAAACCTAGATAATAAATTATAAATGATATCATTTTCTTTTATTGTTTCATAAGTTGCACATATTGTTAAATATAATTTTATGAAATGATGTTATAATAACAACAAATTTATTTATTTTATTATTTCTTATATTTTGTTTTTTGTTTTAGTATTGTTATAATGATAATGTGAAACGACACACGGAGAGACATATACCATTTTGCAATTGATAATTTCCGTTTGGATGATACACTTTTTAAAAACATAAGACAAATTGGTATCATAAACATCATTGATGATGATTTTAATGGAATGAAAGAAAATTTTAACGATAATTATAAAATACGAGTTCGTGCGTAAAATATATTAGAAATTATTATGATTTTTTAATGATTTAATTCATTTATTAAATTTCTTTTTTCTTCGTTTTTTTTTCTTAGTTTTATGTTGAAAATATACCGGTGATTTAATCTAAATCTTTCATGATTCTATCGGACTGGATCCGATTATCAGATATAAATAAATAAGTAGATTCTAATAATTAAATATTATTTTCAAAAAGGATTAGTTGGTTGACTTAACTAATAGTTAACGTTTACCTACAATTTAAATATTATTTTGTGCGGACACGTGTAATAATTTAATAAAACACCAGATGAATTTTCTTTCGAAATATGCACATACTTACTATTAAAATTCAAATAAGTGATGTGAATAAATAGCAGCTTGTGAACACAAAGTATTATATCGATATATAATAATAGCTATGAAGTAATCCATTGTTAATACAATCAGATAAAATTAAATAATTTATGAATTTAATAAACTATTTAGATTATAGGATTCCGATGCGGCTGAATAGACATACACAAAATGCATATTTTATGAAACAAGCAAATACAAAAAAAAATAAAAAACTGTTCTTAATACTTACTAATTCCATTTTAAACATTTAAAATGAATGAAAGCTTGCTTCATATCCAATGTCCGTAAAATTTATAATATTTCCATAAAAAAAAAGAAGTACTTCTCTTATTCTTATTATAAATACTGAAATACTTAGAAATTTTGGTGGTTTTACAAATGTGACAATGACAATGAAATACATGAATTTATTGTACAAACGAGCAATAAAGAAAATAGAGTTTACCGAGTTTAGTATATCCATATTTAAATTGCAGGTATGTGATTGTAATGTGTGAGAAAAAAAAACAACACCCGAATGGTGCACCAAACGAAAACATATTATAATGTGTGGGCGGCAGTAAATTTAAATACACTTCTTATATTTATAATCATTATGATAAAGAAAAAAAAAACAAAAAAAAAAGAACGTATGAAAAAAGGTTCTCGTTTTTATTTTATTATTATTTTTTTTTTCTCTTATTTTTCCAATGTAAATACACAATAAACATACAGAAATTTGCATTTAAATGCACTTTTGAATTACTTTTAAAACATACAGAAAATTTTCTGTTTAATGTTTTGTGAGCACTGTGCAACCACAGATATAACAACAGTTCACGATAATGTGTACACATCTAACAACTAACATGGATGGGAAAATATTGGAATTTACGTGCTATTTGAAAATATAATATGTGAGTTGTGTGTACACAGGCCAGACCAGGCATTGAGAACTAAACAAAACAAAATTTGTTCGGTTTTTTTGTTGGGATTATTTACACATTTTTAATAGAGGTTGTTTTTGCTATTGTTTTGTGAAAAAAAAAAACGTGTCAATTGTAAAAAAGAATCAACTAGTTTTGAGGATTTTATCTAGAGAAATATATTTCACTGAAAACATTCTTAACATAGCATTTTAATTTTCAGTATGGAAATGAATCTTTTTAAGCGAAAACCAGGACTAGAATATTTCGTGAAAATTTCATGTTTGAAATTTATTTAAACTATATTTGCATAAGCAGGAAAAAATAAAATTACTTCTAATCACCGCGGTAAAGTTTATTTTTGTTATAAATTCAGAAGGCTATAAAAAAAAAAAACAATAATTTTTCAATACAGCAAATATAGCAAATCACCAACTGTTAAATAAATACACGACGCCAACGCAACAACAATTTAAATAGTTTACTCGAACGAACAATATAAGAGGTTCTAAGTCTAACTATGAATTAAATTATCGATTCTCATAACAATATGTATAATTTCATTCATTATTATAAAAGATTTTTTTGTTTGTACAAAAACACATTCCAAGGACTTGAGAAATTTAACAGATATCCCTAATAACCCATTCATATATACAATGGATTTAATGTTATTTAATTGCCTTTCACTATACAATATTGATTTGATGGATGTATTTTATTTATCATCATTAATCCATATTTAATAATTGTGTGTACATTTTTTACACACAGACACCTGTTTTCAATGTATTTTTCATCGGAAATAATAAATTCAATAAAAACGAATTTTACGGATTCATTATCGTTTTAAATTATGCAACTTATAAATAAATACTTTCATACATTTTTTATTAAATATTTAAAATAAAACTGCCATTTTCTCATACAATCTTTAACAAACTGATGATGGATATCATAACATTATTATCGATGGATTAAAAATTAAAATTATATGTATTATTTATTTGAAAAAACAAAAAACAAAATTGAGTTATTGCAACAATTTAATTCTATTTGTAATTAAATTAGAAAATATTAAACATTTATAAATGATTTGATTGGCAGAGGTTTTTCATTATCATGGAAAGGATTTCATGGTGATATCAAAATCATTGGGACACGTTTTGAATACATTACCGTAATTTAATAAATTAAAAAATCAATAAAAAAAAAACTAACAAATTATAGGTAATAATAATTTTTATGTATTTGTTTTTTTTTTTTTTTAATTATTATTTTAAAAGATAAAGGCGTTAATTTAAAGAGAATGGCGGTATCTTATATTTTAATTTTAAAACTTCGGTCATTTAAAGTCGAGCGCTGTGATTTACCCGTAAATTTCTATGTGATTTGTGATACGTAAATTATCGATCTGTTCAAACGTTTTCATCATCAATATTTGAGTATTTATGTATATGCACGGCTGAAATTCGATCAAAAATCTATCATTCAGAACATTAATAGTGAGGGTGAAAACGTAAAAATGATGACGTCATTTTGCAAATCATTCGGATATTAAATTTTAATGATTTTACATGAACTCCTATTCGAAGATTTTAATAAATTAGTTATAAATTGCAAACCAAAAATTCAAAATTAGTTTCGCATTTTTTACTAAATTAAATGAAGGTCACATGCAAATATGCGAATTTGTTTTTTTTTTTTTTTTTGTAGACCCAAGCGATGATACCCTTTTCTCATCTTTATGAAATATTTATTTTAATTGTGAAATTGCATGTATAAATATAATTAAACCAACCAAAAGACAAAAACTTCGCTGTGTCTGTGCATCGTGTAGACGAAAATCCACAGCAAAAAAAAAAAAACAAGAAAAAAATATGTACATATTTAGTCATTCACGTGTTTAAACATAATTTGAAGTAATTAACACTTCTTTTTTTTACAATTGCGGTCTCTGTCTGCATATTACTGCTTGTCTCCTTATAAACCGTATATACTACATATTTAGTTATTTAACGCTTATTTATAATAATTACATTGTGCATGTTTAATTCGAATTGGTAATTCATTCTTAATAGATTTGTCAATATATACGTCGGTATAGTACCAGTGCGTGAACCAACCCTTTAAAAACTAAACTTATGTGTTCGGTGGCTGTTGCTGCCTTCATTTAATTTAAAAAAAAAATTTGGTTCTATTATTTTTATTATTTATATTGTTATCATTTTGGTGTTTATGTTACTGTTATATAACTTTTTTTTTTTATTATTATTATTTCTGTAATTAATGTACTTAATTAACAAATTAATTTTTTTTTTTTGTGTCGTTTGACTAACTAAGTATACGAAATTGTTTCCATGCTCATAATTATTTGCACGTTTTTCGGATCAATAATTTGTTTTTTTTTTTCTTATTTACTGAAATGCAAAAGAAGGAAGAAAGAAGAATCTTTTTATTTTTATTTTTATTTTTAAGATAAATATGCCTGTTTCTTCTGTATTTAAATTGTGATTGTAGTTTTTTTTTTTATGTATTTCATTTTAATGATACCTTAAAAGATGATGATGACGAAAAAAATTATAACGTTTGATTTTAGCATTTGAAATTATTTAATAATAGAATGCACGAAAGTAACGGAAAATTTGTTCACTATTATTATTTGTGCTATGGTCATGGCACACAGATTCATTTAATTTACGCATTTGTGATAAATATTTTACTTGCCAATTATATAATTGAGTACCTACAAATTAACAAGAGTTAATTCTTAAAATAATGTAATTAATAATATTTTTCATGAGATTTTTTTTTTTTTTTTATAAATTCAAGAAAATACGAGCGGCTTTATAGATTATTTATTTATTTAAAACTGTAGAATATTATTATATGTGAAATCTATTGGTAACTTTCCATGCAAATTGTTGATAGGGGTCCAATCATTTATAATTTCGTGATTCCGTAAACTGTTCCGTGAGTTGAATTCTGACTTATGGCGAAAACCATTGCAAAATGTTCAGCAATAAAAATAATGTTCTCCTTCGTGTTAATGAGATACATATGTGATATCATTACTTGATTAATATTTTTTTTTTAAATAATATTTACTAGCCAAATATATCAACCCAATGATTGCATAAAACCAATGTAATTTTGAAAAATAATTAATTAATTAATTCATTTAAAACTAACATCAGCTCAGTAATGGTTACATTAAATATTTTACACACCTCCGATTAAATAAATGTAAGTCTATCAAACCAGTTTCCACAAAAACTAAATAATAAATTATATAAAAATTACTGGTGACCAACTAACAATCCGTTTGAAATGCACAACAACTCTTGGAAAATCCAATACTATAAATAACTCATTATTATTTATCTATAATTTTGCATTATTACTCATTATTAAACTATTTCTAATACTTATCGATAATATTTTTATAAAAAATATTTTTCCCACCATAGCCAAAATCCATGTCATTCATCCTTCAAATTTAAAATTTTGTTTAAACAAAAATGTATTACTTAATTTTTTTTTTTTTGTTTTTTTCTGTTTCGTTCATTTTGATTACATATTATCTTTCGTTTGTTTTATGATAATACTGATAATAAACAAATAAATTTTAATTTTATTTATTTATTTTTTGTTTTTTTTTTTTTTGCTTTTGGTTCCGCGCTTTTGTGAAAGGAATATAGGAATGTCCACCGTGACACTCACATTATTTCGATATCAATATTGTGAGACAAAAATAATAATCGTATTGTTTATATTATATATACTTTAATCCAACGAATGGTTATTATTAATAATTTTAGTTAATTATAGTAGTGCGAAAAAAATTTATTAATATTTAAGTTTGAACATTTCCTATGGAGGCATATATTTCTTGATATTAAAAATGACGCGATGTAAATTTTGTATTATTTTTATTATAAATATGTTTTCACACTATAAATATTTATTGACTTAACCGCTATAAGATTTAATTCACTTAAAGTTCAACTCTATAAATTTTAAAATATACATATATGCCAGTCTTATTGGTTTTTCGTGTATATTATAGCTGAAAATACGATTCATCTGTATATGTTTAAAATGTACGTTTGAACGACGTATAATTGTATTGAATGATGTAGAATATAATATAATTTAATATTATGTGTATTTTATGTAGAGATAAACATTGTGTTTGGTATAAATAATCGCAGTTTTTTTTTTTTTATATAGAAATGTTTAGTTGTAGATTCTATATTAATATTATTTTGGTTTTTTTTCTTTCTTTATTTTTGATATTTTGTTTATTTTAGGTAGAGTTAATTACTGATAACAATTTATTACTTATTAATATACTATTGTAATGTTAACATACTTCGTATCATATACAGGCGTCTAATATGTAGTTTAATAATTAGTAATATTTGTTAGGAGACTTTTAGTCATGTGAAATTTAGTTGTGTTTATTTTTGTTTAAATAAAGTTATTGCCGTTACAAAAGAAACTCAAGGAACATTTTCTTTTCTTCATGGTTTTGTTGACCTCTACGGATGATTGAAAAAGGTTAAATCCTCGAATTGGTGTTGTTAATTTTTTTTTATCACTTCAGGTAATACAATTATAATGAATAAGGCAGAGAGTCATTGTAGATAGCAATTTTTTTTTTTTTTTTATTTATTTGTGCATTTGAGGGGAGTTCGTATATCTGTTTTTTATTTAGCTACAACCAATTTTAACGGGATCTATCTTTACCTTCATCTATGGATGCCCATTGATGATTTTTAAATATGTAGTACATTTCAAGCCTTTTAATATCGTCTAAACATTTTGGGTCATAATTTAAAATCTTTTAGAATAATAAGTTAATCTCTGAATATTTTAAATTGTTTTCTCGCATACTTTATATTCGACTATTTACCATCAGATGGTCACAACTTAAATAAGCTCATGCATAATAATCCTGTTTAGCTAAGAGTTTATCGTCTATCCTATTTCTAATATTTTGAAAGGATTAATATTTTTTCAGAAAAAAAGATCCATTTCACATTGCAATTATAGTAAATAAGTACATCATAAACGAGAAAAATAACATACTTATGCTCATAGAATACATAATATACGAAGAAAAAACGAGATAATTTTTTCAATCAACTTTTATTAGATAAATATTTATGATACTCATTAACTAATTGATAGAAACACTAATATTTCATTTAACATTACGTTAAGCACCAAGAAATCAAAAAGATAATGAAATTTTAATGGCATTTATTAATTAAGCAGCGATTGCATTTACAATTCTTTTTATACACTGAAAAAAGTATACAAACATTTACGCTCGACTTTACATGCTAGTTAGTAGATCTTGTTGAGAGTTTGTTCGTAAAGAAAAACAAAAAAAATAATAAAGAAAAAAAACTTAAATATATATATATTGCAACGGTTAATTTAGTTTTATTACATTATTAATTGACGCCCTCTTATGGGTACTCTCGCGTATGAAACTACAAAACACAAAAAAAAAATCCACTGTTTTTGTTGTACTTCTAGTGAGAAAAATGCGGTTCCGATTTCCGGTTGAACACAAACAATTCATTTTATTATAAATCATTATTTCACGGTAATTTCCTATAGGTCTTATGTGTGGACGTGGACGGGTTATGTGTCGACATTTTGAACAATTTTTTATTTTTTTTTCTATTTTGAGGTACCTGAATGTATAACAATAACATTAAGAATGGTAAAGGCTTGCTTGCACCCCACATAATCTATCTATAAGTATATGTTATTGAATATTCAAATGTAAGACCCAAGTAGCAGAATTTACATTAAACTGAAATATTTACTCCTCTGTAGATAAGAAGAAATTGTTCCTACATCTCACTGAGCTCATCTATTTCTGAGGGATCCAATATAATATCAAAGAACCAAAAATAGGATTCACTATTGTGTATTTCATTAATAGAAAAGCTATCACATATTTCTGATTCATTATTAAACCTTAGGTCATAGAACACCAAACAGAAAAAAATCATTTTCATTTATTTCATGTTCAGTGTCTTAAGAGTTAAAGAATTAAATTTAGATCAAACCATTAAAATAATATAAAAATTGTTTAATTAATGTTCGCCTGCTATCTGGGACAATATTCTTTACTCATAACATAACGATGTTATAGAAAACCGAAATAATAATATAAATAAATGTTTGGGAATTTATTGTTTAAATGCGATTTTATTGTGCTGTTATCCATGTGTACAGAGAATATACGACAACAAAAGTAATTATGTTTATATGGCGTATTTTTTTTTTCGTTTTTTTGTTTTATTTTATAGTTTATTATTTGTATGTGACTCTTGGGCTTCTTATAAAAATATAAACACATAACAGCAAATGTCGCTTCAAAATGTAAGACGTTCTAAATACAATATTTAAAAAAAAAAAAAAAAACAGAAAATTTCACGTAAATATACGGCACACAATTGATTAATTTTTACGGTATAAATAGTAAATATTATGTGGAAAAATGTTTTGGTACATAATCGATTTCGGGTGGTTTGTAAAGTGTATATAAATACGATGACGATGAATATTCTCAATACAATTGAGAGAATTTTTTCAAAAATTTTCTTCAACAATATGTCATTGGTAATGATGATGATGACGAGGATGATAAACTTATACTATGAATGAGTATAGAAAATACATCGACATGTTTTTTTTAAATTTACATATCATATTTGAATTTTTTTTTTCTATCATTTTTTTTTATCATTTTATAATAATATTGGAACGACTGAAGAGCCGCCATCTTAGCGCCTCCAATATTATAGAATGATAATAAAGAATAAAAATTATTTACATTTTATTCAATTTGTGAAAAAAAAAAAAATAAGAAATGATTTTACATACGAGTTTTTAGAAAGAAAATTCAATATTGGATCATGCATACACATGGCACAAATATATATTTTAGAAGTAAATAAATGACGTAAGTAATAGATTTTTTTTTATTTTTGTTAAAGAAAATTCCATGTAATAAAAAAAAAACTATATTGAATAATTTATTTATACAGAACCGACATTTCAATAAAAATAATAATCATTTCTTGGTACATATAATTCTGTTAGTTAGAATTTATTCAGTTCTGTTATAGTTTAAAGCAATATATTCTCGTGAACAATGCAAAGATATATTAAAACTTTATAAACCATCAAAATAACTGATGCGAAATTAATATGCTACTATTATTACCGATAAATGAATTAAAAATAGAAATACCATATAAAATCTTAGACATGGTACGGTATATTAAAACTGAAAATAGCTGATTGGACGGTTTTCCGTAACATTTAAATGGAACTAATGAAGCGTTATCATCCTATATCATCGGTGAATAAGTTCCTTGAAAAATTAGTATGAATCTGGAGGAATTGTCTCTTTGTAGTTTTATTTCTGATTAGGCTTTTAATAGGTTTTCCATAATTTTTGGTTCACAAAATGGAGTTTTTTATTGATTTTGTGAGCATTTAGATTATTTGAATTAAAACGATAATTTTTTAAATTAATTATATATGATTTTTTTTAAATAAAACAATTTTTTTTTTGTTCATTTCAACAAACCAATTATTCACGCAGACTTAAGAAAAATTAAAATCGTAGAAAAATGGTTCGTGTGCCGCATTCAATTCATTATGTTTTTCCTTCCGATAATAATAATTCTTCGTTTCATGTTTGAACATAGTAATAGCTTGTATCTAGCAGCTTACGCCTTTCTCTCCGAAATCGCTAATCGATAATAAAATTAGTGGTTTTTTTTAAATTTTATTTATTTATTTTAAATTCATATTATCGCCTCGGATCAACTGCTCTACATTTTACATATTGCAAAGGAAAAAAAAAATGAAAAAAATATCCAATGGAACAAACTGAGTAAATATTCGCAGAAATGATGTAACCAACACATAAATTACATTTTTATTATGATTTCCATTTTCTATTATAATATTTAACCATTTAAATAAATAAACTTACATTTCGTTAATATAAAATTAAGTCGTATATTATTTACTTTATTGGTTAATATGTTTGTTTGTATGTGTAATATATATAATGTACCGACCTACGTGCAATTGCGTACATAACAAATTCTCATTATGCAATTGACAATAATATGTACGCACACAACAATATCATCAAGTCTTATCTTATCAGAATACAAAAAAACGACTTACGTTTTATTGTAATATTTCTAAGATTTTAAGTCTAATCATGACATTACATAAATATCCAGTCTCTAGATCTTGAGATAGCTAATCGCGGCTAAACACAAAAAAATGTCAAATATCGATAATTCTTTCAACATTTTTATTTTATTTCATCAAATTTAAAAAAGAACTCATTGAACTTTGTATTTACTGTTTATTTATTCATTTAGAAATTAAATTTAGTGAATTTGATGAGGTAAACAAACAATTTTAAAAAATCGCATAGATTTTTGACGTTTCTTTGACTTTAGCTCTGACTTCAAACAGCTGTGAAAAGTTTTACAATTTAATCCTGCGAATAACAACAACAACAAAATATTGAAATTTTGTAAACCTATTCAAAACACTACATATTTTATTGTGTAGTACAACAACAAAAAAAAGGTGAAACAAATAATAAATATATCATCGTAGGTCCAGATCAAATTTTCTAATACAATAATCGGAATATTATAAGTAAAATTAATGCGATATTAAAACTATGTACAGATAATGATAAATTTATAAAAATGAATAAAACTCTTTTAACTAACCTGAAAATCTGGCCAGGAACTTATAAAATCCGGTTGTAATAGCTGTTACACTAGCTTCCATATTTGTTAAGTGCCTAGTATTTGTTTTAATTGGTTTATAATAGTAATTAAAGTTACGATCCATTTGTGTATAAATAAATTATTATACGAAAACAAAGACACAATTTTTATTATTTTTTTTTTTTTTTATATTATGATTTTACAAATAATTCGCGCAACTAATGTCAAAAAAAAACTGTGTTTATGCTGCATCTTCGCTGCGATTAGTATAGTTTACATCAAAGTATTTTTCCATAATTTAATAATTCACGATAGCAACACTTGTTTTGAAAATATACGTTATCACTTTTCCTTTATTGGTCACAATAAAAGTGGGTATTTTTTGCTCTTGTTTTGTATATTATAATAATTATATAACTATGATGGAAAATTAATTTATTCTCTCTTTTCTATTTGTTTATATAATTATAATTAATTAATTTCTGTATAATATTCTTTTGATTATACAATTCAAACACATTCACTTTTGCTAATTTCATCAAAGTATTTTTCCATGATTTAATAATTCACAATAGCAACACTTGTTTTAAAATAAAATTTATCACTTTGCCTTTATTGGTCTTTTGCTCTTGTTTTTTTTTCTTTGTTTTTCAAATGAATTAGTTAAAATGAATATTGGTTTTATTTTAAATAATAGATAGCAAAGTTGATAGTGTTATTTTAAAAGATAAAATAAAACAACATAATTCATCTGCAAAGCATACAAACCTGATTAATGTGCAGCAAAAAAATAAATAAATATTGCCTGCAGTGATATACGTTAGCGCAATCGTATTTAAAGTTTTTGGCTATCGCGCACCGAATTCGCTTTTCATGAAATTAACGAATAGAGCAGCAGTAATTACCAAATATCAAAAGTGTTATTTAATAAAAAATGTTATTTTATTTTATTGGAATTATTACACTGAAGCGCAAATACAAGTTTATTTTAATAATGTATTTAAATTAATTATTTTTATTTTACCGAAAATTAGATACGTTGTTTTGTTCTGTTTTTTATTCAGAATTTCTTTAAATTCCGTCGTCGTTTAAGTTTCGAAAATTTCGTCCAAATCCAAAATGGTTGTAAATTAACGGCAACTACCAGTTTCTTCATTTTTCAATCGCATCTATAATATTTGAATATAATTTATAATATTGTTTTGTTTTGTTTTTTTTATTATATAAGTAAGTATAAAACAATGTGCCAATTGTTCATAAATAATATATAAATATTTTCGAATATATTATATTCAATAAGATGCTTAAGAATGTAAAAAAATGGATATTACCTCTCGATTGGACACTGTCTATTTGAGTCAGATAATAATAATGATAATAAAAACAAAACTTTATTCTTTTCTTTAATTATTATTTAAACAACATGCAAGTGACGAATTCACTTAAATTTTCGTTGTATGTATATTGAAATTTGTTGCTTATATTATTTTTTCTGTTATTCCTCTTGTTTTTTTTTATTGACATCTTGTCTTATCTTCTCTATATATATGCAATATATCACAATATATAATTAATATAATTTCCGTAAGTGATTAAAAATGGTTGGAATAAATTGCGATTACACAATAACGTGTAATTTATAATTAATGTGTGTTAAGTAGCAAGTGTGCACTAAAGAAAAATTTGAATTTGAAGGTATGGTGCTAAAATTGAATGTGTCGTTGTTTAACATTTAAGCAGAAAAAAAAATTAAGTCTCTTATTTTAATTCAATGGCAGACTGTTTTATAGACGGAATTGATTTTTATATCAAGCTACTCAAAATGTTATAAGCAAGGTATTATTACTTACTTAAATATAATCCAATATAACCAATTATTTTTGATGAATATTTTGTTCATGAGTGCAAGCTATGGGTGTATCTTGAATGTGTTGTAAACATGCACACTGAATTCCTGAATAGGTATATTTAAAAATAATGCACTTTTCAAAGGATTTTTCTTTTTAAATTGTTTTTAAGACACTTTATTTTTTAATATGATTGTTTTTGTTTTCATTTTCATTCAAGATCGAAACATGAAGCAATTTATATGCCACACATCATCAAAATAAGAAGAAAAAAAATCAGTAAATGTATATTTTTACAAATAATAATTTGATTTTTTTTTTCTACTTTGGTTTTGTTTCAACTAACGTTCCAAAGAAAAATAATAATAAGTAGTATTTAAAAACAGATAAATAATAGGAAAAACGCACACACAAAAATCACTACACAATATATTATTATTCAACTAACTACTTAACTCTCTGTGCGCTACATGTATTTTATTACAACAGAAGAAAAAAAAGCAGCATGAAAATATAAAATCTTTGCACTGTGGAATGTGGTCTGGATTTTATTTGATTTTATTTTTTATTTCAACACTAATTTTTAACAAACGGAAACGTCCAATGGAGCACACTCGCGACTATATAAATATAACTTTACAATGGCCATGTCCATACAAATTAACCATGTTCTTTTTTTTATATTTTATTGTGTTGTTCAAGTTTTGTTCCACTTGTGTAATTCAGCAGCGCTCTGTACGGGTTTATAATACCTTTACATATAGGTACTTGTACGTATTGTACATCAGTCCGAACCAAACATACAATAATTATATTTTCTTTTACAAGTTAGGCACCGTCAATTTTCACAACACATTATTGTCATTAAGCTTTAACTCAAATTTTTTAATAAATATTTGACACCAAAAAAATTATCTTGATTATTTGTTATCAATAAATGTGATACAAGATTTCGGTAATTTAGTTAATGAAATTTCTACACAAAAACAACAAAAAAAAAAAAGAAAACAAACAAACAAATGTTTTCTATTTTTATGCACATTTAAGTATAAATAATAAACACTCGTAAAATGAGAACTCTTTTTCACGATACAAAACAAATAATTGGTGCAAGAATTTTTATATTAAAACTGTTGTAATTTTATTTTTATATCAATCAGAATGTGTGTAATATATTTTTAGAGATATTTTTATTTTATTTTTTGTATAGTTAAAAACTCTTTAGAATTTTTATTTAAGTTAAAAAATTTATGAAAAATTATTTATTTATAATTTAAATGAAAGATGAACGAACGAAAAAAAAAACAACAAATATTACTTGTAACCACGTACAATAAAATAAAAAAATAAATACAGAAAAGACGTTTCCGATTCAACGATGTTACCGTTCATATTAATACTGCCGTTCTGTTACTCGTTTTCAACCATTATTTCCATCATCTATCCAACTATTTTATATTCTTTAATGGTATTTGAATGGAAATACATCGAAACGATAATACTTGTAAAAATACTTATGCTCTACAATCTCTAAAAGAAAAAAATAACATACAGAACGTATTCAGTGTACACAGTTAACATATGATTTAATACATTGGAAGTTAGAACGAAGATATATGATCAAAACTACTACAAACAAATAGCCTTCTGTTATAAATATTGTACAATTTTATATTGTTTGTGTATTTTGTTCGAAGGAAATCATTCACAGCTCGCTTTTTGAACAAGTTGATACCCGTTTTATTTGTGTATTTTTATTTTATTAGTTTTTATTTTATTTTTTTCGTTTTGTTCATTTCATCGTAACATTAAATACTATATGTATATGAAGAGAGAGCGAAAAGAAATAGTAAAGCCATCTGTATGAGAGCTATATACGTGTGTGGTTGTGTGCAAAGAAAAACAGGGCTGGATATAATTCAAATTTAGAAACGCATCGCAGTCCCAGAGTAAACTTAATAATAGTTCTAGAGAAATGTCCTGGTGAAGATGGAGAGAAAATCTAGTTATTTTCTTCCCAAACTTAATTTGCATGTTCAACAAAATAAAACTATTTTTAAAATTAAGAAAGTATACATATAAAAAACATACCCTAAATAGGGGTCGGATCAAAAAACGTTGTATGGACGAAACGTAGACCATAAAAAATAATTAGATCTGTATCTAAAAAATTTTCTTTTTAAAATTATTACTTGAGTTTTGGTATATAAGAGGAAAACTTACATTGTATACACTTTGTTCCGCAGCTACCCTAAAAAACTTTGGACGAAAAAATAAGTGTGATCCCTATAGAAAACTTGTTTCGATATTTTAATATAAGAACGTTTTAAATAAAAATTTGTTCTACACCTACCTTCTTATATACCAAAAGTAACGAAATAATTAAAACATCAAAACACATTCTATAGGGGATCACACTCATTTTGGATGCTCTACTTTTCGTTCATACAATTTTTTTAATACAACCACTTTTTAGGGTAGCTGCGGAACAAAGTGTATATAATGTAAGCATTCTCTTATATACCAAAACTCACGTAATAATTTAAAAATTAAAAAACTTTAAATGCAGATTCTAATTATTTTTTAAGCTCTACATTTTGTCCATACAACCTTTTTTGACCCCTATTTAGGATATCTTTTTTATATGTATACATTCTGAAATTTTTGGAATTTCTGTCATACAAAGTTTTTTAATACCACCACTTTTTAGGGTAGTTGCGGAACAAAGTGTATGTAATGTAAGTTTTCTCTTATATACCAAAACTCGCGTAAAAATTTAAAAAATAAAAAACTTTAAATGTAGATCCTAATTATTTTTTATGCTCTACATTTCGTCCATACAAAGTTTCTGATCCGACCCCTATTTATGGTAGCTGTAGTACAAAGTGGTAAATAAGTTTATTATTTGCGTAATAGACTTAATATAGCAAAAAAAAATCTCTGGGCTATATACTATCACGGTAATATCAAGAGATTAGTTTTCAAGCAATAAACAAAATTTGAATAGATGGAATTGATATGGTTAGAAATTTAGTCAAGGCAAAGCCTAAACTTAAGACGTGATGACCAAGTATTTTGAAGTTAATTCTAGTATGACAATCAGAAAACTAATTAGTAATATGTATCACTTCTTGATATTCTTATTTTTTTAAAAAATCACAGCTGCTACTTAAATATCAATATTTTATTTTTTTATTAATTTATATAAAGCAGAATTAAATGTAAATTTACATTAGATACAGAAATATAAAAAAAAATACTTATTAAATCATCGTGTCAACCCTGCAAAACGTAACAAAATACACAAGAAGAATTATGAAAGAATCGCGGCGGCGGGTGTGTTAATGGAATTGGGAAAAAACTATACAAATACATAAAACTATTCACAGCACAGTATACCTCTATACCATCAGCATTGCATTAAAATCGGAACATAATAGAGGCAAAGCTATGTATATTTACTATCAGGCCATAGAATTAGCTTCGAATACAGTAAATTTCTGGTAAACTATTATTTGCCACTCAAAAGTGTACTAAAGTTTAAAGTAATACATAGTAAATGAAAGATTAACGAGTTTTTTTTCAAACTGCAATAAAATTATGCAGGAACATGATGTTTAGCTTCAAGTAAAAAGTATACTCGTACAACAAGGCCTTTTAAGTCAGATAGTTTCATTGATATACAACATAAAATATCGTAACATAAGTTAAGCATAGCACAATATTATTATGTATAGTCATTCATAGTTATTATACTATATATCTTGTGCATACACATAAGAAAAACTATAATAGTATCCAATATATGCAATGCTTGATATACCTTTAGTTCTAAAAACCAAAATTTTATGTACAAAATACTTAATTTACAATACAAGTCGATGTTGCACTCATATATATAAATATATTGTGATTATATTATTGAAATAATATTATGTTATTAGAATGAAGTAAAAAAGGTCTCAAAATTATTGTGCTCTGCAATGCAGTTAGTAAATGAGCTATGCTATATAGCTATATAGAGAAATAATGTGTAAACGAATACCATATAAATAGGTAATATCGTGTATGCAAGTAGGTACGATGATTACGTATAGAGAGTGAGTATTGATGCATATTATGTATTTTATACATAAAATTAAATAACACATAGCTTAAGTTACCTCTACTTAAAAAGAAACTAAAAAAATAAAAATAAAGAAGAAAAACTATATGTTGTCTTTTGTCATTAGCCATTACTAAAACACTTACCTAATTATAATTTTATTATAGAGTTTGATCTTCTAATATACTATACTTACTATACTATTCGATCCTGAATGAATTATTGTTATATTTGAATATAAAAAAGACTAATAATTCGTTTTGTAAAAGTTGAATAAAAGAAAATATTAGCTTAAGGCATGGATTGACAGGAAATTGCTGGAAATTGCTGGAAATTGGTTCGAAATATTGATAACACTATATGTCTCACTATAGAATAGTCACACTAAGAACAGCAAATGACTTATATTAAATGATAATGAAATTGATTAAATTATTAACACTTAGTGTTTAATATAAAACTGCCATTGTAAAAAAAAATATTTTTAAAATCTATACAAAGTGTAATTTACGTTTAATTTATTCTGTTTTACATCGAATTATGGTATTTATAAGTTCTGGAATAAGCACAATCTTGTGCAAAAAAAAATATTTACCCTGTGACAGTTTAAAATTTATACCCATTAGCGGTATGAAAATAAAAAAATATGGTATGTTTTGGCCGACTTATTATGGCATGAAGTATGAAAAAAAAGTCATACTTCTTGATATACTTTTATTTTTTTGTATGAACGTACCGTGAAAACTAAATTTGAATTTAAAACACAACTTAAGTTGCTAAAGAAACCACCATTAAATTGTTTTCACTCAGAATTTTTATTAATGTAACATCATCAGCACTC
>JAABKK020001869.1:0-29427 GCA_011634745.2 Catotricha subobsoleta
TAAATAAGTAATGTTGTTACTAATATTGACAATGTTTTGGTAATATTATCACTAATATTAGTAATATTTTAGTAATACTATTATTAATTACTAATTTTGGTAGACCTTTTATCGTTTTATTACGGTAATATTACCAAATTTTTGCCAAAAAATTACGATAATATTACTGCGATTTTGGTAACAAATGCCGCTTGGGGCCCTAATATATATGTATTATGTAAGAATATTTTTCTCGATTTTTTTTTTTAGAAAATAAACCACAGAAAAACCTCGCTGTATGGAAATTGTAATTATTTTAGATGCACACTTTTATTCGATGTGCACTTTTATATCAATCTAACCGCATTACAAAATATCCATTTAATTTTCCCAAATAGTTTACCTATCACATATATTTTTATAATCCAGATTAGTGTGAATTCACACGGATATTGTAAATCGTATTTTAATATAATTATTGTTGTTTTTATTTTCTATACATACATCAATGTAGGTAGAAATTTCAACGATTTACGTAGCAAATACTTGCGTACATTATTATTATTATTATTTTTATTTAATTTATTTATTTCATAGCACAATTCCCCGGAACCAAAGACTTCTTTGATTTACTTGATAGCTCAGATAGAGTTACAAAGCTAATTTCTCCGTCGTTTAAATTCAATGGAAAGAATCTTTCCACATTAGGGTAAAAAAAATCTGTAGCTCTTTTGTTTCCAGAGTTTTTAAAAATCCAGAAATAGTCTTTGAATTAAAAACAAGTACAGTTTAAAAGGTCTCATCAATGATAATACCATTGGCATTTTCCTTCTTTTTTTTTGAGGTTTGTAATGTGGGAGTTTTGAAATTGGCCATAGGAAAATAACGAGATACATTTTTTAAATATAATATAGAACAATATTTTAATATTTCCAGAAATGATTTGAACAATTAAAAACTATTTCAAACTCTTATGAGTTTATAAATTCAATTTTGGTATGTCTTTAATAAGTTGCCAAATATTTAATTATATTCATCTAAAAAATTCCAATAATCCGTACAAGAATACAGTTTTCTTTAGATTATTCAGAGAAGCGGTAACCTATTGTACGAACTTATACATTTAATTTACGAGAGATAGAGAGAGAGAAAAAAAGGTGGAATGATCTCATTCTTATGATATAACATAACAAATAACATAAGTACCTATATAGAAAACCAATATCAATTAATTTCTTGCTTGATATCACTTGAAACGATTTCGAATCAAATATTCCTTATATATGTTTGACATTGCTTCTTCTGATAGTGGATATAAATAAGAAATTAAATAAAGGAATGAGAAATAAGTTCTATAAGTAATTTATTGTTTTCTTCTTCGTAGATATTTTGCATACTCATGATTTTCCGAAATTATTGAGAGGTTGAAATATTTTAAATAATTTTCAAGTTAAAGCACAAGAAATAAATTTGCAATTCAATGCTTATAGGATCAATCAAAATGCATTTTAATTTTAAAATTAATTGTCGCATCTGAATACAATAGGATTATTTTTATGTCAAGTGCAAAAAAAATTAAAAGAACAAAGGAAAATGATTTCGCCTTATATTTTCATTGTTTGGCTTACAGTTTATAGTGTTACATTTGTGTCTATTTTACATCATTTTACTGCTAAAAATAAGCTTATTGTCATTTATTACAACTTTATCAAAGATTACTTGAAGAAATATTTTTCGTATCCCTTGCTTTTATTCAAAATATCGATGTTAAATGACAACTTAAGTCTAAATTCAACTAAACAGCATTAAGTCTTAATATATATATATGTTCTCAAGAAAAAAAAAAACAAAAAGAAAAAAAAACGAGAATAATATATTTCATATACCAATAATTTTTTTCTTTCTTAAAAATAAATTGAATGTTTTATGATTATCTCTCTCTTTTGTACTTTGTTTTTTTACTTATCTTCCTCGCTTCCTCGTTTTATTTTGTTGTGATAATATGCGGTAAGGGTGATTAATTAAACTGTCTTCAGCGACTTATTCCACCATCAATATTTC
Source organism: Catotricha subobsoleta (assembly GCA_011634745.2). Lineage (NCBI taxonomy): Eukaryota > Metazoa > Arthropoda > Insecta > Diptera > Cecidomyiidae > Catotricha > Catotricha subobsoleta. The sequence continues at coordinate 2,041 of JAABKK020001869.1, forward strand.
CACATTTATCAAAGCTAACGTGTTTCTTTCGATTTTATCCATTTTTTTTTGTTTGTTGGTTATATTATTTAGTGTTAGTGGAAATGAATAATAGGCTCATATAAAAGTTAAACATAAAATATTACTTTAGTTCGCGCCGAAGGCAAAATGTCTTATATTCTAACTTAAAATTTAGGTCATTTGTCATTGTATCATCTCCGGAAACATTCCTCGTCCCGCTATCGCTTTACTTTTTTTTTTGTAAATCATATATTAAATCTATAGAAGAAACATGTATGCAAAACGGAGTCGCGACAAAATTCCATGTTTCTTTTGTTTTTTTTTTTGGATCGAACGAACCTCAAACAAAAAAAAAACCTTTTCTGCTTTAGTTTGTAAATTAAATTGTTTATATTCGGAAAGAGAAAGTGTATACATAAGATTGTATACAAATTCAAATAATATTTACTTATTTAAAGTAAATAAATCGTAAAAAAGGAAAAGTTTTTAAATATTGATTCAATGGAGAACTTAAACATCGCAGACAATAAAATAAATATCGTATCCACATTCAATAAATAGCAAGAGCAACAATATATTTGTGGCGAAAAGAAGAAAAAAAAATATGAAGAAGAGTTTCGATGAGGGTACTGCCATAATAGTTTTGAAATACGAGCGGAACATTTTGATGTTCTTTTACTATTTTACAGAAAGCATTTACTTTCACAGTGGATAAAGAGAAAACTTTTTATTATGTTTGATATTAAAGGAAAGTTTTTATTTTTAGAATGAACACTTACGTCTTTTTTGTACATATATAAAATATTAAAACAACTAATTTTCTAGTCTGCTAGCTAGTCTGTTTTTCTATTCGATATAACTTAACTTCTACTTGCTAAAGAAATTGCTTGTAAGAAATATACATGTTTGAGAATTCATTTTTGCGGTAATGCATATAGTTTATGTCAATAATTTAAAGAAAGTTTAATCTTTATTCAAGCTACAAAACACTTTACGTTTCCTTAACTTATGCTTATAGCCTTATAGGCATTAGGGCGACAATTCGGCCTTAGGAAAAAGAGTCACGTCTTTGTTTTTTAAACCATGTATGGTTTTTGGGAACGGACCGATGCCATTAGAATAGTGTTTCAATTTTAGGCCGATTGGATAATGTTTAGAACTTTCAGTTTGGGTTCAAAGTTTTCCATTTTTGACTCATCGTCAATGATGAAAAAAAATAAAATGTCGATTTTTCGTGTTTTCTCCACGAATCGTAAGTTTCTAAGACTTTTCCTGCCATACGCTGTTTTAAGTTTTCTTCACGAATCATGAATTTTTATGACTTTTTAATAAAAAAAATTAAAAAAAAAAACAAGAAATCCACATGAAAAGTCACTTTTTTTTCAATTTTTTTTTTTGCTTTAATCGACTTAAAACTTCATAATTCATGGAGAAAACACAAAAAAGTGAGATTTTTTTTTTAATCCAATCCCTCATGAGAAATCAGATTATTTTTAATAAAAACGCCATTATGATTTTTGAAAACATACAGAGTTTAAAAAACAAAGATGTGACGAAATAATTGTCGCCCTAATATATACATATCATATATATCATAAGGTTAACGTGAGAGTTAAAATTGCATACTAATTTTTACGCTACGATATTTCTCACAGCAATTCCTACGTTCACGTCATTTTTCCCAAACTGACTATTAGTTATATTTAAGTAGTTCGCTTAAACAAAAAAAAAATATATATATATATAAATTACGCAATGTTATAAAAACAACAATACCGTTTGATATGTAATTCTAATTAAAAACAACTCATATGATACTATTGCACAATAACAAAATCTAATCTGTTAAAGGACATTGTAAATTAACATGTATGAAACATAACTTTATTTAATTTCCAGGGCGCATAGAACCTACATCAATTGAACTACACAAAAAACAATAAACTAACAAACATATAGATAGGTACAGGGTTGTTTGTTCTCGATTCTTCATTCAAATCCAACACCAACACATTAAATATCCTTACTATTTATATTTGAAATATAACGCCTTATTATAATGGATTGGGAAATTGAAATATGATCCAGAAATATTGTGATTTTTTTTTCTCGCTAGACCAATCTAGTAAATAAAATCAAGAAATATACGAATAAATATATATATCTTATACGCATATTGAAATAAGAGCAGCACAGTATGATTGCAGAAATAAACATCGCGACTGCCCCCAAACACGTGATCCTGTCAAACTGTCGCCCAAAACATTTATGTTCGTAAACAAATGTGCTAGAATGAATGAAATAAGATGAAATGATAATAAGATATTAAGTAAGTCTCTACTTTCAAAAGAAAAGTAAAGTGTCCAATTACAATGTCAATATTTTTCTATACCCATTTGGGATATATTGTGTTTGACTGTTTTAGATTGGATTCTTTTTTCATCTTTTGATTTATTTATCATTTCTTCCTTAATCACTTCAATATTATTTAAAACAAATATCGTATTACGTTGAGTGTAACGGAAGATTTTAAGAACCACTATTTTATCCGACTGGTGCTAGTGAGAATCGAGATGTTTCACACAAAAAAATAATATACAAATCTCATACATAAAAAATAATTAAAGTAAAGAATTTTATGCAAAAATATTGCACTATTTTATTTATTTTATTTTTTTTTAAATTAGTTTTAAAGAATTATAAAAATAACTATTAAACCCACTTCAGTTCTGAAATTCTATTATGAATATTGCTTCTTTTTTTTTTCTACAAACTTTAAACATTAAAACCAGACGTGTGTATATTTTGAACCATGCAAATTTTGTTTAGTTTATTTTTTCTGGCTCCCACATCACCTACTAAGTTTAAATTATGTTTGCGATCTGACTAAATAGACTAAACCGACGGTAAAATGTGCAAAATATTTGTGAATGCATTGACATTATTTTAAAAAAAAACATTCAGAAATATGAACAATCATAAAAATTAGCATAAATATGAAAAATTATGAACGTAGAGATATAAGTAATTAATTGCTTCTTTTTTTTTAATTTCAGATGTATATAAAGGACAAAGTAGTATGAAAAAAAAAATATTTCCTGAGGTCGTTTTGCTCGACAACATATGCGAACGATTGGATTTTACTGTTATTTCATAATAAAAATAAATAAATGTGGTATCAAATAAAACAAACCATTACAACTAACGAAATGTGGCAATTAAATTTATTTAAAATACTTAAAAACATTTTATTTTAAATTAGATACATTTATTTTTAATTATGGTTATTATTATTACAAAAAATGGTTGCCAAATCAAATTAATTTGCAATAAATATCGAAATTCATGTTAATATTTTGAATGTTTTTGTAATCAACTAAATAACAGAAAGTAAGTAGAGATTTTAGTAATTATTTTAAATGTTCTAACTTAATTTATAATTTTATAATTCTGTTGTAATTAATTTATAATAAATTCTTGTTTACTCCTAATTCAATTTCAATATTAAGAAAGAATATAATACTATCTAACTTACCGAAATATAAAAACAAATTATTCCATATTTTGGGTATGTGACAAATTAAATGATTAAATATTCCGCGGTTCAATTCTTGTTTACCATCATTTGAATACAATACTTTTTGTTTGTTTGCTCGCAAAAAGATAAAAACGGAAATAACATTTTATAAATAAAACAAAAGGACTAAACTATTTATTTATAGAAGCCATTTTGTGCTCAATTAACTGCAAAATCCAATTTGCTTTTTAAAAAGCAATTTTTGCAGTAGTACCTTGGTCACCTCGATATGTGTATTTTGGGCCATTTATTTTATGTACTTATATTTACAATAATAATAAATTTTGTTGGGCTGGTCGGGTTGAAAATGTTTAAAGGCCATCGCGTGTGTTTTCCACAAATTTCAAAATCAATTAGAATCAGAATGGATTCTATTTACATTTTGCGAACGAATATAAATTTATGGAAACACTTTGTAGCAATTTCAAAAATAGAATAAATGTTAATTTTTTTGTCTATTTATCAATTTTAAGTTCATTGCAAATTTAATATCGCATAAGTTAATCTACAAAATAATAACTCTCAAATTCTTTTGTTTCAATTATTTTTCTCCGCTAGTATTTTCTGGATATTCAATAGCTGGATGGCATGTATTATATCCAATTATTGGTGATGAATTCGTAATTTACCGATGTAAATTAACAGGGGATTATTTCAAATATATGTGTTTGAAATACTTAATTAAAATACAAAATACAAAATACATATTTATAAGTGATGTATTTTAACTATTTTGTATTTAAAATATATTTTTATAAACAGCACTGCAGTTTTTTTTTATTGGTTCGTTTACTTTATAGCGTAAAACGCTTGTTGTCTTTGTTCAAGAAGTATTTTCGTTTGTATTTAAAATACAATTCAAAACAATTGAATTTTTGTATTTTGATGTTAAAATACATTTGAAATTTAGATTATTTTATATAGAAAGTATTTAAAATATATTTTGAGCTAAAATACCTATCTCTCTGTAAATTACCGTGTTAATTGACGGTAATTTAAGATCAGTAAAATAAGTGTAGACGGTGCAATATCAATTTGAGCTGAGAAATAATATTATACATTATATTAAATATGTCAATACTTATATGCGAAATATTTAACATGAACATTGAACATGCTAACTAAAATTCCGACTATTTTTTTATATTACAGCCATTCAGTACTTATATTATATTAACAAAAGAAATTACTAAAGTATTTTGCAGAATGCAAACAAACCATATTACATTCCATATTATGAATGACTCAAATAGGATATCACCAAGGAGACAATTCAATATCATTTTACCATTTTGGGTATCTTTTTCAGCATAGCTGAGTAAGTACCTATTTGTTGTTATGATGCTGCTTACGAGATGAGAACAGGTAAATAAATACAATGCTGCTTTTTTATGCGAGAATATCGCTATTTCATATTTTAAAGTGTATCCCTTGTGAAAATTTTTGGGCAAAAAAAATAATTTAAAAGTAAACTTAAAAATAAGCATGAAATTGGAAATATACTTTGTTGTGTTTCAAATTCTTATATTTTAAAATTTCTCCCTAGTTTACTTCGAAATTTGTTTTCTACTTTGTTAAAGGATGTTTTTTTTTAAATTTATTTTCAGGCTAAAAATTTTATTCAAATAAATCTAAAAAGAAAACTAGGTTTTAAAGTTTATTTAACATTACTTTGAAAAATTTAAAAAAAAATTCTCTTCAAATATTTTATTTATTCGTACCTATGTTCGTTAGAAATACTTAATCATTCCAGTAGATTTATTTAAAGAACCAGAGGCAGCGCCAAAGATTCTTTTTCTTGCATTTTTATTCTAGCTAACTGATTTTAAAATGATTCATGCAGAAAAATCATCATAATATAACAATGTTAATAAATTAAAAAATAAATTATTCCTGCTATTCGTCTATACAAACTACATTCAACGTATAATAATGTAATAATATTTATAAATTTTAAAAACATTCAGTAATTTATTTTCATTTCCCGTGTAGTATTTACCACTTTTTATACACAAACATTACTACGAACAATATGAAAACAGTTGGACAAATTCACACATATTAATAAGTTTATGTTCTGTGAAAAGAGTTCACAATAGCAATTACCTTTAAATTTTGCTTTTTATGGAAAATTAAAATAGAGAATACATCATTTTAGCAGTTTTGGTAAATTTTCATTTGTTTATTGAAATAACTTTCATATTTACTTTTGATGATTATTCAAAATCATTTAAATATTGATAAATATTTTATTGACATTATGATTAACATACTTAATATATATTTATTTTATGTCTGGCCAATGAAGGATCATTTTATTTATTTGAAAATGGTTTGCCCTTGGCGCTATTGTATTTCTCCTTTTTAACTTTTAAGTAGAATTTAATATCACTAGGCAACGGTGATAATGCAATACAGGGCCTATCCAAAATAAATTCTAAACATGCAGCATTTTTATGTTACATTTTATGATACATAAAACGCTGTATGAGTATGTCGGACCGCCCAAAATGAAAAAAATATGCGACATTTTTATTTAGCATGTTCGGACAAATTAGGTAACATAAATGTTGCATATGATGCTGTCCAAAATAAGTAAATTTATTTTTGGTTGAATTTCGATTGAAATTAATGCAAATTAACTAATTAAAATTTGAGAAAAGGTTAAATTCAATTTTTCACTTCATTTTGAAAAGTATCAAGTTTTGGTTTGGTAACTTTTTTTTTTGTTTTTTTATTGGGTTCACTTAAAAAAAAACCAAAACATATAACTAGCTATTTTCAAGAGGGGTGATTAAAAATGTTGTCAGTGTTGTTAGAATACGATATAAAGTTTGGGATTCTTTAAAATGTGTTTTTTTAAGACATTTTAATATTAGCAAATATCTGTAAATATATCCATATTTGAGTCACAAACAAATCAAAACATAAGCCTAAAAATTATATAGCTCTTATTACTGAAAATTACTTTTACCCTCTGAAAACACAACTAAGCTTTGATTTATATTTTCTCTTCAATATATAAAAATAAAAAGGTCAAATACAAAATTATAAACAGTCGCAAGGTAGGATAATAACAGAAACAAATAATCGCTGAAATGGAAAATTCTCTTTCCTTCGTTTTAATTATTATTATGTTATGATGGAATATGAATAAGACTTTGCATGACTAGTTACTTAATATAATTCATCATGTCGCCGCCTCTATGAACATGATTTTCGCATTGAATTAACACATTTTTTTTTTAAATACGCATAATAATAGTAACCGGCAGCAATGTATGTTTTAATGTTATTTATGTTAGAAAATTTTAGGAAAAATGACTGAAATTATTTTGATTTTAAAAAAGTAAAGAAAAGATTTTTATTGAAGTGAGGAAAATAGACGATACCAAATACAATTCACATACATTTGAAACACACAACTGCTATATTCGAAATGTGCAGTTATTTTTTTACAATTTCCAATTTCAAATAGATTTTCAAAATTTAAAATTTAATCGTGAAAGCGTAAATTAATGAATAATCCAATGTTAATAACATACGATTATTCGATGATTATATTTAATTACTGGAAAAAGGAGCAGTCAACTAAATTGGTAAAGAACTTCATTTTTGCTAGTATTAAACTCATAAACAAAAAAAAATTATTTTGTCATAATCCGTCGAGGCAATTCTAAAAAAGCCAAAAGAAAGTGAGGAAAAAAAAATCACGGTCTCTATACTTCATTTTTTTCAAAAATCATTTCATTTTTTCCACTTATGAAGAAGTAATAATGAAACTTATAATAATGAAAGAATACTTTGCTGTAATTTAGTGCTGCATTGCACATATATTCAATACATATAATCTTCAATTTATGTTGACGAAGAATTGTATTTCAAAACTGTATTGTGTCTCACTTAATACTTTGAGAAAATTTGTGACATTCTTACATAGATTGCAACACTGCATGAAAAGTTGATTAATAAATATATATTTGAAATGTTTTCTACAAAAAGGCATCTCTTCTCTAACGCAAAAAGCACATTTCAATTTAAATATAAAATATTTTTGTCCTTTTGTTTTATCAAAAAAGTAAAACGTCATCACAAAGCTTTTCACTTATTTCAAACCACCCGGTGCTGCTTGCGTCGCAACAAAGGAAATGTGCGGGGGTTTTCACAGACACTTGAAAATGATTAATTTACTCTGCTCTTACGTTAGTTGTTGTGGTTGGTTTTGTTAAAATATTATAAACTTAACATAAAATTTTCGCATTTTTTTTTTGTTTATATCTTTTATACTAAGGAGCACAATTCCTTTCTGTATTGTGTATAATTTGGTGAAATTCAAATAAAGAAATTAAATGTATGCAACTTACATACTTATAGTTGAAAGAAAAAAAATGTGTAAGTAAATAAGAAAGGTAAGTAGTACCGCAATGCTAAATTTATAAATGAATTATTCAACTTTTGCTACAATTAAATTTTTAGAAAGGAAATAAGTTATTTTTTTCTCTTAATAAGAAAAAATGTATTGTATTTATACATTAATTTTATATTAAAAAGACTTTTAATATTTCAGCTATAACCACGTACGGTTGTACGGTAAGTACTACAACTAGTGCGCGATTAGTAGTGAGCAGCCTAGATTAGACTAAAGATAATTTCGAACATTTTGAGAAAAATGTTTCATTTTAGTTAGGTTCACATTAAGTAGTGAATTAACAATTTGAATATATGTATGTACTAATAAAAAAAATTAAGATTGATTTGTAATATAAATTATAAACAAACATAAAACAGAAAATATTGCGACATTTTGCTGCTTGGAAATGATTACAACATATACTTAATAGAGAATAATTATAAACTTTTATATGTCTAAGCGCGTGTTAACTTTCGATGTAAGTCGCTAACAGAAGCAAAGCCCTTATAAAAAAAAAGAAGAAAATTAAACTACCCCACATTAACAAAAACAACCAGAAGAATAAATATTTGTGAACAGAATTGCGATATACTTAATAGCATTTAAGTAAAATTATATAAAGAAGAATAGTAAGATAGCACGTCCACTAAATTAATAGCTTTAGCTTTGATGTTGATTCATTCGTATTTTCGTCATAAAATATTGAAAATCCCTCTAGCTATACATGGGATAAGCAAATATTGAATGAAAGCGATCTATTTCAGTTCAAAAAAAATATGCATACAATCATGTACTTTTGTACACATTTTGAAACAACTCGTCATATGGTTTCAGAGGGTCTACCGCCGAGATTGTTCGTATGCGGAATTAGCAAAATTCCGTACAACTTTATATGTAAAGTCAATCGGAATAATATTTCCGTATAGGAACAATTTCAGCGGTTTGTTATTGTGCATTATTTATTACACAACTTAACAATGTCTGTGTTCATTTAGGTCAATGAAAGTTTTTTTGAAATATATATATATAAATTATTGAAATAAAATTTCCTATCGCAAAAGTATAAAAATGTTCGCGAAATTTTTGTTGTTCTTTATCTATAGTACCTAATTAATATAAGCACAACAACAAAAGGAACAGGAAGAAAAAATGATACTTATCCTATTTCTTTTTTAATAGTCTTTATGCAGGCTGTGTAATATTTGTTGAATTAAAAATGTTTTTCGTTCAAATTATAGCAAAATCAACTACTTATAGCTGAATTAAAGCGATATATGCTTTAGCGTTAAAATTCCCAATTGTACTGAAATGTTTTGACTTTTATATCATGGGTAAGTACATAACGCTCGTTCGACTGCAGGGGCAATGAATTTCCACTTTTTGTATTGTGTAGCATTTATCCATACTGATCACTTTCTTTATGGGGTGTGCGTGTGCGCAAAGAAATTGTGTTTCCAGTGGATAAATTATGTGAATATATAATATATATATTTATGTATATATATTAAATTTGCTGTTCTTTAGAATACTTGTAATTGGAAGAAAATAAATGTTCCTTTTCCTCATCTAAAAAGATGAGATGTGTTATATATAGTAATTTCGAAATCAATGATTTAAATCAATTGAATTTTTCCACTAATTTTAATAAAATCACATAAAAAAAAATCTTTTTAAATAAAAATATTTTATAATTGCATATTAGTCATTCATAGTACTTTTAGCATGAATGTAATTGTTATTTTTTTTTTTTTTTTTAATATTTAGCTGATGAATTATCAAGAAATCAACAAGTCCTTATTATATATCGGTTATTCGACAGTTGTATCAAACAATATCCTATGCATTATCGAATATTTTAAGAAACAAACTTGCTTGTTTTTTTTTTTGATGACAGTATAAATTCAATCAATTCAAATATAGGTCAATCATTGGTAATTTTTAAAACGTCTTCACCACATCTATATATTCATACAATAAAACGTGTATTAACAGTTAAAGAACCAAATTTAATATCGGCAAAATAGCTCAACTACCTTTTATGATTTCTATGATATAGTTTAGCACATCAGACATACAGAAGATATCTGAAACATCATCGCAACTAGCCGAATACGTTGTGATTAACATTTCTAAGAAATATTTATTGTATTTTTACAGACACGAGATTTTGCAGTGGCACTATTTTGTTGATACATATATATAAGCATAAGTTTAATATAATTTTTAGCCACCGACATGTAAATATTCTGTAAAAATTAAAATAAAACAGTCTCAAAAAATTAAATCTAAATATCTCTTATTACATAGTTGATTTGATAGTGAAAAATATATTTATAAGAAAAGAATTATAATTATATAATAATTTTGATCCATTAAATTAGTTTGTGATTACAGCATTGTACTTGTTTGAACTTTTGCTAAAAAATAATTTATTGATGTCTTTGCCGAATTCGTAAATATTCAAACTTGATAGTATTTTATTTAAACTATAGTTTCAAATATATCCCAAAATATAAATATTAAATACAAATGATATAAAAACTTCATTAATTCTTATAAACCGAAGCTATATTAATATCAAAATATTCATTAACAAATCAATAATCTATTGTAAAAGTTTTTTTTTTAAAGTTTGATTACAATAGCTCTTAACCCAATATAATCTATATAATAACTCTCGAATAATGTTCAAGTATTAAATGGATACTAAAGATTTGTTCAATGCATTAAACTTCATGTTAACATTATGTTTGCAATTTGTGTTAAATATCTATTTTTGTTCATGATGTTGGCTGCATTTCCATTGTGAATCTATTCATTTTGTGTTTATGTAATGAAAATAAGCGAGCCCTCTTCAAATTTAAAACGGGGAAAATTATTTGAATGTTAAAATCAAAATTTGTTGTAAACGAATTTTCCTTATTTAATCCATCCACTCAATAAATTTATATTTAATATATTTTGCTGTTTTGTTTGTGTGTATATCTGGTTTGAATATATTTTCAGTTTCCCATTTTTCGAAAGAAAATTTTAGTGAAACTATTTGAAGATACGCTTTTATACATGTTATACGTATATATAAACTAATCGTATCTAATTCTCTAATGACGGTTAGAAAATGAGAATAACCTTAGGACCTAAACGTGTCCAATTTAATTGCTATTTGTGTTATTATATTGACTTCTATTATTATATGCATTGTTAATATACATTTGTGTAACTTACACAAACGAATTATTAAATTTATTGAAAATCGAAGTAGACGATATTTTCGTTCTTATAAGAAAAATATTAGGGTACATTGTAGACATTATATAACAATAGATAAGTGGTTCAAAATAAAAATAAATAATCCAGAAATGTAGGTTGTGTAAATATTATTTTATACAATATGAAGCGAAATGATTCAATGGGGATATTTAACTATTAAGAAAAGTTAAGTCATATTAAAAATACATTCTATACGAATAACTTTATAATTATTATTGTGATGTTCTTATAAGAATAATAAAAATAAACAATAAAAATAATAATGAATGTGGAAAAGAAAACTTTCACAAAACACTTTTATATTTATATATTTAATGATTAATACAATAATGTTCTAAGAGGAAATTCCCTTATATTAAGGATGCTCGCAGAACCCAATATTGTATGTAAGTTCAGCAACTATCAAATATATAATTAAATAAAAGAAAGAAAAAAACAATTAACTGAAATATCATTCGCTTGTGATGGTGTTAATCTATGGAAAGACATTCCCTTACATATGCGTAACAGTCCATCTGTTAAAATATTCATTAGGTATTACAAAGCTTATTTGTTCGATCAACAACTTAAAAAGAATAAAATAAATCCATATATGTATGAAGCCTTTAAATAATTTAAATGTTTTTTTTTTATATCATCGGAATCAGTTTAATTATCTTTATGTATGGCATATCTGAATTTTGATCAATTTGATTTTTGTGGTTATTTGGGTGTAAATTCTCACATCTTGGGTTTTATATTAAAGATAATAGTGAGACTAAATCTGAAGTATGAAAACGAGAAAAGGTTGCATCGTTTACATATAAGTATTGTATTATACATATATATTTATGAAAAAATAAAAGTTGCAAATTTTAGGGAGATGGTTACACAAAATTTCCGAAAAAAATTTAGCCAAAATTTGGAGTCCAATGGATCAATCAGTACAGTGAGCTTTTGGGTGAAAGTTTCTACTGGGCAACTGGATAGCCCAAAAAAAAAAAAAAATTAAAAAGACAAAACATAAGATAAGGGTCCTTCTTATCTAATTCAAAAATTGACACCAAAAGTGCGCTGTACAGCTTGAATCAATGACCCTATATTTTAACTGATTATTTTTTTCGAAAATATACAATCTGTATTAACCATTACTCAAAAATAATAAAAGCCGATTTTTTGGGTCACCCTAATATTTATATATTTAACTGTGTCATGCTCATGGTATAGATTTCAAATTAAAATAAGAAGACAATTTTTTTTAAATTCTCTATACTTACTAAAATTTTCCACACTTTTAAAAATGTGAAAATTGTTTGACAACGGAATAAAACAAAAAGATATATATTATATATATATATACTTAAACAGTTAGTGAATACTCATCAAACATACGAGTGCTCAATAAAAAAAAAATCTACATAAATAAAATGTTCTTATTGTTTTTTATTTCTTTGATTTTTCATCATATTACTACACAATAAATAATTCCACGCCTCAAATACATAAAATATCATCATGTTTACAAAGTCTCATGAATGTTTATCAAATAAGTACTACATGATGAAAATATTTGTACATCACAAATATCTTTGTTGTGTTGTGTGTTATATTCTATTATTTATAGCAGAAATATTTTATATATGTTTCTAATATCGCGACTAGAGTTTAGAAAAAGCGCGTGAAACACAAGTGTTTGTTGTGCCACTTTGCCAAATATGTACGTAAACATATAACCTCATTTTTAAGTGTGTTTCCACATAATAACAACATTTTCTGAATACAATTGCGGAACTTCACAAAGGAATTTATTATTTTTATTATTTTGTAAAGTATGCTTTTCGCAAAGGAACCCCCTCAAAGTAATTTCTATTGCTTTGCCAAAAGCTATTCAATTTTCTTTTCTTTTCTTTTTTTTTGAGAATAAATATTTCCATTTACAGAATTTTGTCTCTTTAATGTATATTAAGTTTATTTTTTTATTTGATCTTTGGGCAAAATACGAATAGAACCTATTATTGAATATTAATTTAATATTTTACGTCTTTTCATGAAAATTCATTGTTTTTTTTTACCGTGATATTAAAAAATTAAGAAACTAGACTTATTGTATTAACAGAAATATTAAATCAAAAAATCATCATGGATACTTTTTGTAAACTTTATAGTTTTCATTTTATAATTACATAATTTAAAATTAGCAGCAAAAACATATTGTCTTGAAAGTTACACCAGAAGTACACAATTTTGTGCAATTTATAATTATAATAATAATTGATGTTTGTCGAATACCGATCCCCTCCAAATTGAATGGGGATTTGAATAATAAAATTCTTAAAGCTGAGATTAGATCAGTTAAGATCTGACGGAGAGTTAAAAAAGTCAAATATTTCACTCCTGCAAAAAACTAATCTTGCGGATCATTTTTAAAAACAAGAAGCTGAGTATGAATTATTTGGCAGCATATTCCTAAAATGAATTTATAAAAGAAATTCATGTACACAGATATGCGTCTGCTTAAAAATAGCTCTTTCTTGTTATATATCTACCATATACTAAATGCAGGATTACGTGAATCAGATTTTACACATTCAACTTCAACTTCCATGATCGAATAAGTTAAATTAAATACAATGTGCAGCAACACCTACAAAACAATTATCATACGGAAGTTAAATTGAACACATATTTCTATTTAGTGATCGGAAGTAAGCTACTTCTTCTTACCATTTCTTACTGTAATATTAAATTAATACATTATACTTAAGACTCAGAGACAGACGAACGTGATAGCTTTGCCTTTATGATATTTTTCTTTTCGATTTTCTTCAAATGCTGAAAGGTATATTTGTGCTAGTATTAAGTGTTAGCATTTAGTTTTGTTATAGAAAAGGAAATTAAATACACTGTATTTCTACGGCATCCACTTATAAAACCACTTTAGTTTAAATAACACACATAATACTTTCTATTATATTTAATGCCATTATGTTGCGCTATAACAAAAGTATCTTCTGTATTTGACTTCAATTAAATAAAATGAAAAATATGACAAAAATTGATTGTATTCAATTAAAAAACATAATCATAATAGTATACCTATGTAAATAAAATTTATCCAAAGACCAAAGGTAATTATTATTTTCAAATAATATTGATAACGGTTTTTTTCGAAATTCGTTTTTCATGTATATGGTTCCTGGTTTAGATAGTACTGTCTATGTAGTAAATTGTTTATGTAATTTTTTTTTATCATATTACGTCTACAACAATATATTCGCATGTAAGCAATTAAGGGAATGGCAATGGGTGGTCGTGATTCAATTCATTACATTCTTGCAATCTGGCATGATGGCCCTACACCACTTGTAAAACCACTTTAGTTTAAATAACACACTATTAACAAAATGTATTATTTATAATTGTAAAAAATGTAATGCAATTATTGTAAGTGTTAATTAAATTTTGGAGTTACAAATTACTTTTGCATGCAATTGTAATTTAAATTCTAAATTACAAATTACAATTTGCTTGTAATTTGCCTAGCCCTGAGGAATGGATTTATATAATAGATTTTTTTTTTTAAGAGCTAATATCAAAATTCAACGCATAATTCGAGTCATAAAAATGACAGCTATTATCTAAATCAATGTCAGACGACAATATTGAAATAATACATAATTGTGATTTGAAATTCAAAACCACAACGTCTGCATTCGATAATAAAATCAATCGATATAGTAGAAATATGGAAAAGAAAAATATGACTTTAAATGGACGTGCTGTAAAATGATAATAGAATGTGACGCATAGTAAAGGGCATAAACCACATATATATATATAAAGTAATAGCCATAGAGTCTCATATTTATATTTTCATGTACTTTTTGTTTCAATGTGAGCAATGGAAAACTTAAAGTCATATATAAATGGTATTCAAATTGAATTAAAGATGGATAGTTGATAGAAAAAATGGATTTAAAAAATAAGGCGAAAATGTATTTATCGACATGGCAGACAAAATCTTGACGCTTAAATTATAATATGTATAAAAATATTATGAATAAAATAAAATAAACCTAGCTTTACATAATCATATAGACTATATAATTTACATTTAAGTTAAATTACCAAGAACCTTGTTAGAATTTATATATTCTACAAAGAAAATTCCGTAACTAATAAGAATAACTCTATTTTAATCACATCAAATTTGAAAAGTGTGATAAAAATTTGAAAGAATAAAATAATTATTTTAATGCTAATAATTTACCTGTTAGTTTAGCTGGAAATAATTTAATACTATATTCTTTATTTTATTTTCTTAGCAAAAAAATAAGTTGAAAATGTAAAGAATTCCATTTTATAATGTAAATATTAAATTAAAGAAAAAAAAAAACATTAGAAACTCCTATCTGTTTAGAAATGCTGAACAAAAATTTACAATTCAAATTTAAATTGCTTATTTTCCGTTCCATCTTTTTCCTTTCTAAAAATTCACATACATAAACTGAATTTAGATATTACATTCAAATATCTATTTTCTTTGTGGTTATTTACCTACAATCTACACACATTATGATGACATAAGCATAATGGTGGGAATATATTCAAGAAAAGACGAAAGGATAAAACAGACTGGGCTAAAGAAATAGATAAATAGCGATGATGATAATCCATTTGGAATATGTGAATTTCTTCAATGTCATAAACGAATAATTATGTAAATTATAGACCACGATGTGTCAGAAACATATGTTTCTTGATAAATATATTTTTCAATTTGATGCAAATACTGAATAGAATTTTTCAGTTTTATGTAAATTATTTCAAATAGTCATGAAACGACATACAAAATTGTATAGATTCCATTTCTTCGATGATGCAATACTAAAATTTCAAATACTTACATCAATTAATTATTTTAATTTTAATTATTATAATTTGATTATAACGAATCGTTGTTAAAATAAATTTATACCCACATGACCCATTATTATTATATTTTCAACGTTCTTTTTTATTTGTTTCTAAAAATCTGAAAATACATAATAAAGATTTCTGACTGGCAGATTATTTTTATATCATTAATTTTTGTTTATTTACAAAATGACAAAATAAATATTTATCAAATATTCCAATACATATATATTTATAATAAACATACATTCAATACATACACATTGAGTCATACTATGATGGCTGTAAAGAAAATATTTATTTATGAGCATAATTAGAATTATGTCATTTATGGAAAACCAAACAAATAAAAAATATTTAACTAATGAGCCACTTAATAAAATAAGTCTTCTGGTCGGCAAACACATCAAATATTTTATACATTGCTACAATAATATATTACAGAAACACACAACCACACACATATTGTGAATGTTTATTATATATAACGTATTCTGAAAAATATTACTTAAATAATATATAAAGTACATTTATATATACATATTTTAGGCTAATACATAGAAGTAGTTAGTAGTCCAGTAGTAGAAATTCATGCATACCTCACGCAACACTAAACCACAATTAACAGTGGCGAACAAATTTACCGGTGTGCCATCAAATATATATTCTTTTTTTTTTAAATAAATAATTAAATAAAACGAATTCTTTAAAAGCTATGTGTTCCTATAAATGTTAATTTTCAACGATCAATTTGAAGTATATTACTTTTTTTCCTAGGTCTAATTCTATTTGATCTTTATGTTGTAAAATGTTACATAATTTATATTAAACAATTTTTTAGTTATATCATAATTGCCTTCAATATGATTTTTGCATGTCATAGCAAAAAGATGCACAGATGTTTTGCATTTTATTCTATTTTTTGCATATATCTTCGGAAAGTGTTTAGAGTTCTAACTCTCTGGAACAAGAAATTAGGCAATTTAGTATTAGGGTTCCGAAAAAATTTCAGCAGCAGGTGTATCTACCCCCGGACCCTCGGCAGGTCTTTGCCCTGCTCCCGTTAGGCATCTACCCTGGACCAGTAGCCTCAGGCTACCACGGAACACCCCCCGACCCCAGGTCATTTACCTCGCTACGCTTGCTTTAGCCTCCCTCAGAAATCAATCCTAGATACGGGGCTGCATCAATTTTAACATCCAACTCAACCATAAAGTTTTAAAAGAAAAATAATATTACTGCATTTTCTGATATTTTTATCATGAAAAAGTAATTCGTAATTCGTAACGGCTGATCTTTGCTACTTGGGTTGTAGGATCATATGTTCGATCCAATATCCTTTTCCCAAAAACATAAAATGTGCTTAAGCTTTGAGCTATGCATTAAAAACATGTCATTAAAGAAACTTGAATAAACTGCCTATTTCGCATATAAGTGAGTTTTTCAAAAATTAATGTTACTTTTATTGATTGATAATTACATCCTTCACTCTTCATTGCTGTATAGCGAATTTTAAACACACTTTAGAGCAAGATGAATACAAAAATGAAGTCGTGTATTGGTAGCTTATTTTTATGGAATTCAAGCAAACAGATGAAATAAAATGTTAGTGATGTTGTGTGAGATGACTGCATATCCAGTCACTAAAATGGTCATATCTTTCGAAATGGCTGACCAATTTTTAAGCTGCTTTGTTTGCTTTTTCTTAGAAAAAAATCAGTGTCAATTGGATATTTTACAAAAATCGAACATTGAACTTTAACAAATCATTGTAAAGGACTAGAGTCACTGCGTTCAAATTTTTATACGTGAGTTCGTTGAGCCTTTACGTAACTTCTGACTATAAAATACTTTTAGTTTTTGTAAGTTAAAAGATAGAAATATAAAAAAATGCTTCACTACTTTTCGATTTATCGTCTCTTTCGATAAAAAACTACTTTCATTTTTGGCTGCACCACATTTCAACATAATTAGTGAAAGTTATTTTTTGAGAAAGTCACAATTTGTTTTAAAAAACCACATTCTAATTGTAAAAAAAAAACAGTAAAAATAGAAATTCGATATCTTATCTGGTCCACCCTGTATTTATATCATGAAATATCAAAACTGGAACTATAAACAAATTTATTTCACATGAAGAATTTTTATTTGAATTTCCCAAAAATAAAAATAAAATATCATTACAAAAATACTGATTCAAAGAAATAATTATATATTATAAATATAATGCTTATATTCTTGGCAAAAATATATTTAAAAAACAAATTTCTCTAAGAAATATCAAATACAAATCGGTCTTCTTATTTTCAAGAAAAATAAGCACTCCGATTCATAATATTTATTCATATGGTATCCAGGAAAAGCAATAGTCATTTATTGTGAAAAGGAAATAAATTGTTTCTTACACTTTTATGGATTTAAAAATATTTTATTTTCTTTTTGTGCCGTTTTTTTTTTTTCTTTTTAACAATTTGAAATAGAATTCGAATATGTGTATTTTACCGACATTCTACAACATATTTCGCATAAATTTCAAGGAAATAATATTTTCTCGCTTCATATTTATAAGTAAGTTTTTTTTTCTCTCGTTCGTATAATAAATATACTGAAAATAAAATCATTTAAGCAAATATATTATTTTTGAAGAGGGAGAGTTTTTCAAATAAAATATTATTATCCAAGTTTGGTGAGTGTGAGTACATATTGTATATAAAAGCAAAATGTATGTGAAAAATATATGCTAAACATAATTTTATGTATTATGAAATGTATGGTATTTTGTATTTCGGTGTGTTCAGTAATAACTAAGGTTCTTATCTCGGTTGAGCTCATTTAATACGATTAGAAAATTATATTAGCATTTCGTTTTTTCATGAGCTCTTATTTACCGCATATATTTTTCATCAATTTCAACATAGCGTGACAAAATTACAATTTTTTTATTTATTTTAAGGTTTCAAACTCGAACACTGAAGTAAGTTATTTAATCAAAATTATTTTCTTATTTTTATTTCGGCACAGCTTATGTCTTTATAGTATCTAATATTTGTTTTAAAGATCAAATTATATTTGCTATACAGACAACAATTCACCAATTTCAAATATATAGTCACATCACAACTTCAAGAAAATTAAACTCAAATATTTGTTTACATTTTGGATATCGTACGGGGTACTACTACATTGTATTTATGAGCTATATTTATTCTGGATTGATCTACAAGAAAATTGCTTAAATTAACAATGCTGAATATTATTTGTTGACTTAAAATAAAAGAAATTATACGCAAGTTTCTCCGAATCTGAGGCTAGGTCGACTTCAATGTATTTTTAGTGACAAATTGTACAATTCTGTAATATTTTTTTACCTCTTTTTACATTTTTTTTTGTCATTTGTAATATTCTGAACAAAAATGAAGTGTAATACCAATCCGTTGGCAACTTGTTTTTTTTTTTATGAAATATTAGCAAAATTGCTTATATTAGAGAGCTCAAAACACCACAGAAATCATCAACGCATTTTAACGTACATTTTCAAAATTGCAGAAATTTAAGTTTGTTGAACACGACATGTTCAAGAGTTACAATATTTATGATTTACTGTATGCACTTTTCTGTAGAATATTTCCTTCATACGTTTTCCAGCGATTGAAATTTGTAAAAAAAAAGAAAAATAGAAAACATCTCTTTTTATTAATATTTAATTAAAATTTAATAGACTTTTAGGAGTTAATATTATACGAAATTCTCAACTTTATAACAAACAATCAAAAAGAAAAATATTAAAAATTAAACTTGATTTTGCTTTAATTTATTTTATACTCTTTTGTTGAAACCTTCGTCAAAGCATTATTTCGCAGCTCAACAAATGCTCTACGTACACTAAAATATAAAATTTATATAATATATAAACAATATGCTTAGTGCAAGCAAGTTTTAATTGTGGATTCAGCAATGACTTTTTCCGCCATTCCATATAAAACCGACCAAATAAAGAAAAAATGTACATTGACCCTCATCGATTTCAATGATTTTTTTGATTTTTTTCTCAAAAGTATATTGGAAATAAAACGACTTTATTTTTTTTTTTGGTTTAAATGTAATTCGTTTAGCTGTGGGATCAATTTGAAAATTTTAGAATTTCAGAATTACGATATACTTATTTGTAATCTTTCTAATTCTATGCTCTTAGGGTTAAAAAAAAACTATTTTCGAATTTAGCCCAAGAATTAGGTAAATTTGCGCTAATACTGAAACATTGCAATATTGAAATCGACTCCACAGGCAAACAAACTACAATTAAATCAAATAAAAAATAACAGATCTTTTTATTTTCGATATACTTTTGAAAAAGCATGAAATCATTGTAATCGAACACCCTCCGTGAATGGGTGGTTGATTTCATATGGAATAGCTCTATATTAATTTTATATTTCCATAAATATACAAAGGAAAACTTTTTTTTATTTTTTTATATTAAATCAGCTATGTTCTGGAGACAGTAAAATGATATGCTCTGTTAAAATAATGATAGAAAGTATATTAGCAAAATTATAAAGTTTTTACTTTGAGTAAATATTAATAGCAGTTGCCTGTTATGTGTAGAGTTTTAATATAGTTATTTTGATTACTATCTTATTAAAAGTATAGACATTAGGGTGGATCGATTTTTTTTTCATACCTTCTATCATCATTTTTTTAGTTGCATTTGGTCTCCTGATTAACGTGTTAAAAGGATTTTGAAAATAAATGAGATATTCGATGTGCTGTAAGCCGCTGAAGTTGCGAAAATCGCAATATTTGACCGTATTTGAAGCATTGCATCTCTGTACCATTACAAATAATTGTGTATCTGATTTACGAGTATTATGCAGATAGCGTAGGGCAATGGCTTTCAAATAATATATTGGCCATTCGTTATGTTATCTTGTATTGAATTTCACCAAAAAAACGATTTTTCAAAATCGATCCGGCCTAATAGACATTTATAAATATAGAAGTAAAGTAAAAAAAAAATTATTTAAAGAAACAAGAATCAATTAATTAAAATTTATATTAGAACGAAAATTTAATTATAAGTATTTATCAAGTTAAAATTCTAAAAATTGAAATAAAATAATATTATGAAGACTTGTTCAACGTCTACTGTATACGTTTTTCAATAATTCAATCGTAATGGTAAATTAACTATATTTCGTTTTCTGTACAAATCCTAGACTAAGCAAAAAAAAAAATTGTCTTATACTTAATAAAAAAAAAAGAGCAATAGGTACATTTGTAATTTTGTATTAGGTACTTGGAATTTTTTACTAAAGACATTTTAAAATAATAAACGCATTATAAACATTTTTTTTTTGTTGGAAAAACAGCTTACAAATGTCTTTAGGAGCTATGAATTCCAAAACATTAAGATAATAAATATTACCAGAGATACAAAAATGACAATAAATAAATAAAAGTTATTTTTTTTACTTAGAGGCAGCATTTTCGGATTTCGTATTAGCGAGCTTAGGGTATCAGAGTTAGGTGCGCTACCGCTTAGAAATTTTATATAAATCATCATCAATCATCATTATGATATCATCACACTTTAATGATCATTTAATGCTTTTCGGCGTAAGGTCCTTTAATCACCCTCCTCCATTCCTGGCCTATTCCAGTGTTTACTGGAACTGTCCATGTATATTAAAAAAATGAGTTTCCTCTTTGAAAATAACTATAGCGTTCGGTCATTCATAATTTTTCTCTCAACTGTTTGAACTTAAACTTTTTTTGGGGATTATGTAACGTATCTGAAATTTCTGCTATTCAAACCTATATATATTCAACAATATTATTATTAAGTCATTATTTATTTTTTAGCTACCAATTAACTTTTATTGCTCTATTTTTATTTGGTCTTATATTGCAATACTTAAATATAAATAAGATGCTTACGTGTTCGGCCATATTAAAACCTCATGTCGAGATATAAAATCACGGTAATAACATCTTAAATGTAACAAAACATATTTTCGTCAATAAATTTTAAATGCCACAACACTTATCCGTGGTAGAAACAAATAAACTTTTATAACTTCAAGCCAATTTTTAACTCCATCCATTTGCCTCGATACATAAACAGGTGTTTTATTTAATTCTTGTTTATTTTATATTTTACAATTATTGTTCTTTGTTTTATTCGGTTTATTGTGTTAGGTATTCGTAGAAATAAAATTGGTCAACTATTATTAATTAATTATGGATTAGAAAAAAATAATCAAAAAACTAATATTATCAGTATTACATAGCTAGTAATAAAACTTAAATAGTTCTTTTAATTCTATTATTAGTTTTTTATTTGACAACCTTTTTTTCAATGAATTTAATTCACAACAACAATTTTCATTTTACTATTTATAGAATAGAAAAGACAGCAAATCCCAATACACAATTATTGTTTTCGACATGTCTTCAAAATATTGTTGCTCAGATGTGAGTATTCAGTAGATAATCTCAGTAACATATTTGAAAAATCTTTAAGACATGGTACTAAAGTTTTGAGTGGACATTGATATCTTCAAGACATTTCAAGAATATTGTTAAAATATCAATGTCTATCTAGTGTATTATTACTTATTTTATTCAATGTTTCAGAGATATTAACTGGAGATATCTGGAAAATGTATTTTAAGAACTTATGTTAAAACTAGTACGTGGTAATGGTAAATTATTTGAAAGCGGGAAAAATATCTCTTAGATATCTAATTGACAATTATCTGAGATATGATGAGAATATAAGTATAAGAGATATCAAATATTTGCATATTCTTAAAACATTACTGTACAGTTTCTATTTTCTAAATCTACTGTGATATCTGTACGATGTATTTAAGTTATAGTACGACTATATTTTTACGTCTTTCAATATATAGCGAAGATATACTTTGCTTGTTGGTAAACATCAAATATATTAATACATACTTTAATATATGAATAAAGGCAAACCTACTAAAAAAAATTATATAATAATAATAAGAAGCTGGCAACTACATATAAATATTCATTTTGGTTTTTATATAAAACATTTTTTTAATGAGTTGATAGTAACTAAAAAGTTGACCTTAAAGCGTTTTTTTTTTCTTTAGTAAAAAAAAAGAAAACTGAAAAGAAAAATCTTTATATTTTATTACAAGAATATTTCCCTGAGACAAGAAAAATTACCGAAAATGTAAAAAAAAATATATTACCATTTAACTTTAAGATACTCCTGTAAAACTGCCGAAAGGAATTTCTATTCTCGCGTTTTTATTTCGTTTTCATTTTAAAGTAATTTTTTATTTTCAAAACAAATAAATAAGGAATAATTTTTAAATTGACTATTAGACTAAAATACAGAAAATACTAATTTTTATAATATTCATTATTTAAATTCTCTGTAACGTATTTTAATCATGAAATCGTACCCCATCATTTCTTTAGGGGTTCGCTCTGAATGAAGGTTCTTGGCAAATAAAATTAGGAGTTTGGTTCTAAGGCTTCGGGTCTTGTAAAACAAAATATCGGGTGTTAATTTTGACAAAAACAAAAACAAAAAACAAAAAACAAATAGCTATAAAAATATATATACAAATAGTTATTAATTAAATTTAGTTTTCTTTACAAAATTCCCTCTATTTGAATATTCTGTATTCTACCTATATTTAAATTCAAAAACAAAATCTTATGCTTTTCTTAAATGTAATCAAATTAAAAGCACATTTTTATTTTTAAGTGGAATTTTAATTATGATATTCATATATAGTACTGGTGTTATCGTGGTTAAACTTTAGCAACAGGAATATTGAAATTTTGAATAGGCACTTAAACATTGTAATGAAAATTTTGTTATGAAAATTTCCATTTTATAAATAATCCAATCGTCTCTATTTTTATACAGAGATCATCTCTATTTTTATATAATTATATATACAATTTCTATGTATTTATACACAAAATGGTAATTAATGCTTAAATGTAAAATAATATAAAAGTGATATAAACGCAAACAGCACAGTAAAGGAACAAAAATTTAATGAGGTAATTTATCAAATGGAAATGAATAGAAAGCTATTTTTAATTAATTATTTATTTTCCTAAATATTATTCTTCAACGTATCGTGTCTTCGGTTCAAGTCTATAATAATTTTTTTTCCTTTTAAACATTCAATATTAATTAGAAAACAATTTCTCTGGGCTAACCCCTCAATTAGATTTTTAAGTATTTGTGTTGTTTGTAATAATTGACTATATAATATAAGGAAAAAAATGTCGGAATCCCTTCAAAAGCTTTTAGTTAAATAATAATTTGATAATATTCAATAAGCTGGAATATAAAGAAAACATAATTTAATTCACTTCATAGGAGTAAACATGAAAACCCGACCGTACATACTACTTCTTTCTGCACAATATAAAATTGTAAAATTTTGCATTAAAAAACAATATGTTTTTAAAACAGTATTTTATAAATGAAAAGGAATCATAAACAGACTAGTTATCTTTTTTAATGCTAACCAAATAGAAATAATATTTATTGTTGCAGTCATGCATAAATGTTCCAAGGAAATGCTTTTGTTTTGATTTTATAAAAAGAAGTAATCTTCTTTCTAATTAATTTAATTTTTAATAACTAAATTGAAAATGAAAATTTAAATTTGAATTTTAGCAAACCGTTTATTGCGAATAAGAGAAAAACAGCTGGTGTTTAATAGAAACTGTGTTCTCGTTAAACAAATACGAGGTTTATCCCACCATCATTTCACTTGCATACTTTTTCGACCAAAAAGCCCATGTCAGCTTAAAAATATTTGACATTATATTTTATACCTGGAAAATGAAAATACCCTTGTCACGTTTGAACTTTTTCTGATTTTTAACTTTTTATATATTATTGCTGCAGTTGATGTTTAATTATGGATTTGGTATAAATAGTTATTAAAAACGAATTTAAAAAAAAAATTACTTTCATAAAAAAATATTGAAGTTTTTTCATATTCCTCTGTGGTAATCTTTGGCATAAAAAAAAATCTATTATTTATAGCTTTGGTAATTTTATTTTTCGTGGGGTAGTCGTAGTACGCTCTACCGCTTTATTGTTAATTTTATGTATATCAGGGCGGTTCAAATTTATATGCTTCCACATTTTTAACAAACATCCTCCACATCAATTCAAATTCTTCCGGATCGACACACATTCGCACTCATCTCTTCGCATCTCTTCATATCTTTCATATATATTTTCACTTTCTAAACCGTTTATTAAACACGTCTTTTACGTATTGTTTCTAAAGCGTAATGAAGATAAATAAAAAAACGAAACTGCTTGAAAAAATATCAATCCATGAATGGTGTTTATCGAACAAGTAATGAGCTTAAACATCAAGCGTTACTGTTAATGACTGAAATTGATTATTTTATTAGCATTGACCAGTTATTTCGTGAGTATCAATTATTTTTTAAACAAAATTTTATTTATTTAAACCACTAATTGCAAAAGAAAAAAACAAACAAACAAAACTTTATTTGAGAAATTTCTTTTTTCTTTTCAACTTTTTTTTTTTTATTTTGTGATATCAAATCAAATATGCGCACACATGACAACGAAAATAATCCAATTCCATTTTATTAGTCTGAATATCCTGATTATTTTTAGAAAAACAAAAAAAAAACTGTTTCTTATCGATGTTATGCTTGTGTATATTCCATTTATCGTAAAAATACCGCATAAACCAAATTTACCAGATGAAACGATCAAAATTAATTTACAAAATAATTTAAATCAAGAGCAGTTATCTGAAATTATTAAAATCATTAGTCAAATGTTTAAAAAATTAGATGCCAGTATTGATGATGCCAATTTTGCTTTAATTATTAGAATTTTGGGCGAAATTGCCATTGCCGTTATTACCTTAGCAGAAATTGTGGCTAATTTACCTGTTCTTAGTCATGTTGTCAATTATCAGATTAAACAAAAAATTAATTTGCTGGAAAATAAAATGCAAGCCAAAAAAATTAATAAAAATTTATTAGAACAATATCACCAATTGGTTGCCGTTATTAATAATAAGTTAAGCATTGTCAATTTGCAAATTAATAATTTGCAATATAAAAAAGCAAAAACGCAAACGCAAGAAATATGAAAAAAAATAGTTAGTTTTGAAAATGAAGTGCAGAAAGAACAATTGTTTGCTGATTTATTTACACAAAATTATGAATGTTTTTTAGAAATGATACCATTTTCAACAAATAAGGCAACTTGATTATATAATAAATATTTAAATCTTTAAGTAATAAATATTTAAATTTCAATTCAATTAAAAAATTATTTCTTATAATCAAGTAGGCTGAGCATTATTGATTTTCAGAAAAAGTGACAATAGTAATAGTATGACTATGAAGTGAAAATAATATATTATGGTTACCATGCCAATATTTTTTATCTGCTGGACAGACAGACTTACAGAAATATATAGTAAAAAGATGTATTATAAATAGATAATTGTCTTAATCTTACCTTTTTTTTAATTGATACTTATAATTATTGTAATTTTCAATATTCCGTTCTGTCAACAATTCCAATAATTGCAAACTGTTAATTAATATTTTCATCCCTATAATAAATAAAAAAAAACATAGTAGGTATAAAGTGCGAAGCTAGTAATTTTCATCGTCTTTAAACATGTTAACCTATTTTCTTCTAAAAAATATCAAAGCATGGCCACACTATAACAAGAAATCTATAACACAGTATAAATTTGCCACCACTTTGTAGTTTTTCTGTGCTCCTGTTTGAATTCACATTTATCAAAGAGTCTACTTGCAAATCGATTTATTTTAACATGGTGGCAATGAATGCAAACATTTTTTTTCTCTTTTCAAAGCCAATTTTAACCCTAATTGGAACTTATAGTTGAAGAACAATAAATTTGCATTATACGGTGGTTGGTAAATATGTATCTATATATTGATCCATCTTAACTGCTACACTAAAACGAAGGTACAAACACAATGATTATGTCGTTCATGTTATTATTTGTTATTGATATTGATACAGTAGAACTTGTTATGTAGACCACCGTTCGGGACCTTTCGGGACCAGTGCCGGATTATTAGGTTGGGGCAGGGTTCCGATGATATAAATCAATTGATTTAAATCATTGATTTTAATCGTGATTTAAATCAATTGATTTTTTTAAAAAAATCAGTGATTTAA
>JAABKK020001880.1:0-29417 GCA_011634745.2 Catotricha subobsoleta
CCTGTAACCGTGTAAATATTTCTATAATAGAGGTATTAATATACAAGCTACAAATAATAATCTATACGCATTAAGGGTTTAATTAAGGCTTAATATACAGTAAATTACTAAATCAATTATACGTGATTTTATGTTAGTTATGAATTTTAATAAAATATAAAAAAAAGAAAAGGTTTTAAATTAAATTTTTCTTGGGTGTATTAATATTAAATAAATAATATCATATATCAAGTTCTATTAAGTATACCCATAATATGGTAACCAATAATACCCCTGATTTGGGTAAATTCTGCTTTATGAAGGTTTATGACCAAAACAACCATAATATAGAGATACTGATTACCAAAATTGAGAGGTTATTGCCAATGTTTGTATTTCTCAATGTACACTAACACTATAATACAACTATATAAATAGTGTCTAAAATCCTTTAAAAAGTAAATTGAATACAAACTTTAATTAGAGGATGAATACAAAATGTTTTTTTTTTTTTTTTAATATAGGTATTAGGTATATATAACTGTTTGACAATGTTTTATTTAAATAGTCAAGATGCAAATTACACAAAATATTTATAAGATTATATATATGTATATAATAATCGTTATAACTATATCTACAGGTGTAGATGAATATTTTCTCTTACCTGTACGTAAATACATAAGAGATTTTGATAATTTGAAAATTTAATTAAATTCCATAGAATATTACGAAGTAAGCAGATTTTAATTAGAGATTCATAAGATGGTGATGAATTTTATTCAAGAAATTATAGTCGGATTTATAATATACTGACATCATTTTGTGTTAAATCAAGACCGTAAGATCGCTGAAATAAGTTTTAATTTATAGAATGGCACTCGAAAAAGAAGTTTCTCAGAATATTATATTATATAATAATAATGGTGTATAGTATATCGTATGGGTGGCTGTGGATATATTTTACATGCATATTAAATAGTTGTAAAACTTATAACGAAAAATAGGAGAAAAAAAAGTAATTTTATAAGTTTTTCATAATATTGAAACTAAAAGAAAGACTTAAATAATTAAAAGTTTTAAGTTTTTACGTTAGTTTTTTTTTTTTATTTGTTAAGAGATATAAAAATACTTTTGACTCAATATTATTTTGTTTGTAGTTAAGTACTTTATCCTAGTTCTTAATAACGACCGCAATGATTTTATAGATATTAAAGATATAGAAGTTAAATAGATCTTTTATTTTTATATTTTTATTGTTCCTTCATCTGTCAATTTATTAATGTTTATGGGCTCTTAAATTTTTTTTTCTATTACTACACAGTCATCTATAATATGGATTTAAGATGCTACGCCAGTCATACAAAACATTATATTCGCATACCCAACAGTCTCCCGTTCACCATAACAATAATACACACCATACAAGCGGTTTTACATCCGTTTAAGAAAATATATTATACTTACTTTAGTTGAAAAAAATATAATAGCAGAGAATAGAATAGAAAAAAAAATATGAGAAAATCTATAGATTTTATTATATTTTTATGAGGACAGTATCATAAAATTTTATTGCAAGTTGTTTGTTTGTATGCATAATATTGGTGGTTTTAGCAACTAAAAGTTTTTACACATGTGTATTTTTGTTCTTGATACCCGTTTTGTGATAGATAAATATTATTCAAGATTAAAAGTTGTAATGTATTTTTATTGAATTAACTGGACAAATACTTTAATATTATTGTTTACGCTGAATCTATGGACATTCATATAAAAAAAAAAAGCGGCTGCCCCTGCCAGACATCGCTAAACTTAATTTTATTTAAATAAATTGATTTTTTGTTAACTTTCTTTTAAAAATTATAATTGAATTAAAAAGCTATAAAACTGAAAATCATTTTTCGTTTATTTTCAATAATAATCGAAACATTACATACATTTGATTAATAAGAATAAATGAAAGTCACTTTTGATTTTTTTTTCTTTCGATTACAAAATGTAGTTGTAGATACTTCCAATATATTCGTATATCCGCATATCGGTTTGATATTCGAGTCTGTGGATATTTTATGAGTATCCGCATGGTACGGATGCCGCAAATACAGATTCTATAATTCATGTGGATATGGATATACAAATTATGTAACCATCCAATATTCTGTAACGTGAACACATTTAAAATACTTATAAAAGTTTATATCATCTGCATCGAAACATCAGCAAATATTTTTAATAGTTGTTTTCACAATGTTTATTTATAATGAACTTATACTGTTAATTATAATGTGAGAAAGATTTTGTGGTTAAGCAACCCTATTTTAAATTGTATATACTTAGACTTACATTCAAATACTGTTTCGTTAATAATGAAAAGACTCAAATTTGGTAAATGCGAACATAATATTTTGTAAATAATAAATATGTAAGTACTTTTTTCGGTATATAAAAATTAAATGAACCCAATGCGTATATAAGATTTCTTAAACCGATTATGTCGATGTCCCCCTTATAGCTAATTATCATATCATATATTTGTATAGCTATGGATGATTAATTTTTGGGTTGTATCCGCGTAGAAAGAAATTAATGCTTATTTTTGACTTGTTTAGAAAAATCAATACCTCATATAAATAAATAAATAAATAAATAAATAAAAAAAAAAAAATTAAATGGTGAAATTTGTTTTCTTTTCTATTTATAATTCTTATAAGCAGTCAATATAAATATAATAATATATAATGTTCAGCTAATTTTCGATATTTTTTTTTTTTCATAATTAAGATAGAAAGTATATTCTATTCAGAATATAAAATAAGAGCTTGATATGCCCAATTTAAAGAAAAAAATAGATAATCAGCAATAACCAATCTCATCTACTAGACATTCGAATATCAGATCCTATCAACTTAAGTATTCGTTCATTCAGAAATATTTTAACTCGTCATCATCATCATTAATATCTTTTCCTTATGTGTATATAAATAGATTGTAAGTTTATAGCCCACTTCTGAATCCTGTTCAACTATTCTATGTTAATATAAATAATATATAAATTCTAACCCAATACATTATAGAAGTACCTTTCGTTTACATAATATATTGCGTTTGTGTGTCTTTAAACGTTCTCAAAACTCATGGAAAACATTCTTGACGACGAAAATTGAAAGTGAAATATGGAACCTACGTAAATATTTTATGTTCGTATATAAAACCATATATATATTTATATATATTATATATATAACTATACTTTCCAAATACATATTGCAGAATAGAAAGTGAGAGACGACTTTTTGTCATAAATCATGTGTATTTTTTTTTTTTAATGGCGCAAATAGCTATACATTTTTATGGTACCTATATATGCATAAGGTAATAGAGGTTACAGTACAGCATTATTTATTATGTATAATTTCAGTTATTTGACAGTTTCTGGTTATAGAAACAAAAGAAAAAGTAAACTTATTTGAAAAGTATGTCTTTTAAATAGCATTTGTCCCATAAATTATATAGACGATATGAATGAAATAAGGGCGCAAAGAAAAATCATCCTTTAAATTTTGGAGCGACGCTTTTAAAGACCAACATTTTTTTAAGTTTTCACCAACAAATTCACTCGGGAAAGCATTTACTAAATAAATAATGTCATTTCAGTACAGGTAAAAAAAAAATGCTCATATAATAATATATCAACTAAAATTGAACATTAAACATTTTTTTTTCAGGCTACAAAATTCTATAAAATGTTCGTTACAATTCACTTCAAACATTTTTAATAAGCTTATAAAATAATTAAATAAAAATAGTTTTATTATATATTATATTATAAAAAAGTATGGTCAAAACTTTGTTATAAGCATTTTGTTTGTAAAAGTTATCTCAGAGAAAGGAAAAAAAAATAATAATCAAAATCGAATACTGTTTCTGTCATATAAAGCTTTAAAACTTTCAGATAATCTTGTTCAAACATTTTTAATTTAACTTTTCATTTCTTTTATAAAATATATTGTCAATATGAAATTCTTGAAACTACATGATTTCTAAGCAACGGCATTAGTACTTAATATAATTATTATTTAATTGGTATAGCAATGAAAATTGAGTACTTGTGAAAATGAAAAATAGAATTTTATATCGTTTGTGAAATTAGAACACCGAATCAAACATCAAACATCCAACAAAAACTCTATTATAAAGTGTCTCAAATAAATTAAATATTGAAATGCGCAGTTAACACTTCTATAAATTTAGAAATTCATTTCAATAACAGAAATCTGTTTTGATTTTTCCAAAAATATGTCTGAAAAACATTCCTGTGTTAATCGAAATCTAATTAAAACAAATTTCACACTTTTTTACTCATGTTTGCAATAATCTATTTATATAATATACAATATTAGTTTGCTTTACATAAATGCAGAAATTTTGTAAAATTTATAAAATATTTCATTATAAATACCTACTGATACTAGAATATAGCTGAAGCTTTGTTACCTATATTACCTATGTTACCTGTACCTAAATAAATATTAAATTTTATCTCTAAAATAATAAATTATTTACTATACCATTTTATATGCAATGCAGATTATAAAAGCACCAGATTTTTGGACTATCCCACCAACCATGCAATTTTCTATATTATATACATATGAATATGTAATATTTATATTATGTATATTTTGAAACATCCTTCTAATATCATAAATTATTGCAAATTAAACTAATGCAATACTTATCAGATTATATTCAGCATTATTTCAAAATATTTACTTAATATTTTGTATAGTGAGATAATTAACCATCAACAACTAACTACTTTATATAATTCCACTTCTGATACCAATATATAAGATATAAACACTTAATACATACGAAAATGATGTAACTACATAGATTTATAGTTATGTACATGATATTATGTTTACCTAGTTTCTCGATGTTTATAATAAGTTTTCTGATTAATGTTTTACAGGTTGCTAAATGCTCATCATACTAATAATTCCATTGGATAACTTGTATATAATTTTTATTATATAAAAATATTAAAATTAGAGCCTTGTGATTTTTGATTAATATTTTTATGGACAGTATAAACACAAGATATTTATGATTTGAACACATTGTTATACTAAATTAAAAAAAAAGTAAGAGCAAATAAATTGGATTTAGTATGCAATTTAATGTAATGTAATATGTAACAATAATAATGTAATATTATTTTTGTAATCTTTGACCTTTGTCTTTTACCAATTGATCTTTATACTTCCAGTTTCATCTGAATTGACCCAATAATTTTCGAGAATGTTAAAAGAAATGACCTTTCGCCTTCTCCATCTCTACAACATATTATAAAGTGTTATCCTTGGTTACTGATGAGGAGAGGGGTCAGATAAAAAAAAAAACAGTAATGCATACCTACATGTTTCACATGGTAAATATAATTTTAGTGAGGGTTAAATTAAATATTTTAATGGAAAAAGAAACGAAAATACGAAAAAAATTCTGGAGAGCTCTTCTGGATAACTCTATTCCATAATAACTCAAAATGAAGATAAAACATCGTAACTGCTACATCTGTTATCGATCCTTATCGATTTTTGAAATGAAACGTTTTTTTGTACTATGAAATAGTGCCGAACTGGCATAGATTGCGAAACGTAATTTACGACCGAGCCTTTTCAAAAACTCAAAGAAAATTTAAATTACGTACTTTCGAAAAACACCCTCGTATTTTTATATTTAATATTTTATGATTAAACGTTACGAATTGTATCAATTGTAATACATAAGTTAATTACAATGTTAATAACATTTAAAATTATTTAAATTCACAATTTCACAAAATTACGAAAATGTGACAAATTTTCTAAGTATGACAGATTTATTTTCATATGGATTTATTTCAAATATTTATTAAAATACGGGCTTTACTTTAGTTTGACACCAAGCGGCCTTTTGGAGGCCAGTTCGGCTCTGCCCTCGATTGAAAAATATATAACTTTTAAATTTTTCTACGTTCTTCATTGTTTTTCGTTGTTTTAGAAGAATATATAGGACAATCTTAAGACGATTATATTTATTTCACAATAATGGTGTGACTGGAGAAAAGTTTATTTATATAGCTTTCATACAAAGTTTGTTTAAAAAAAAACTTTTTGTTTATTTTAGCTGTTAGAATTTACAACTTTAAACCAAACAATTTAATTATGTAAAACTTTTGGTTGTATTATAAATATTGTCAAAGCAGATACTTTTGATTTTGTGCGTTTGGTTTAATCTTTGTATTATTGGTTTGGTATTTTCATCAAACACCAAAATGTATGAGAAAAAATGAAAATGTTGTAAATTTATAGATCCCGATACTTATACCAATTAATTAATTAATTAATCAATGTGAACATCGTAGACATGGAAAATGTAAACCTCATTAATTAAAGAGTTTACGTTTCATTTTTTATGTAAATCAATAAGTGATTAATCTATAAAACTTTTATATAGAACATTATTTGTGTTATTAATAATAAACTTAAATAAATGTTTTAGATTACTCTTAATATACCTAAGTACATAACGATATTCCAATTATTCTACAAACATACCAAGAATATTTCAATTTTTTTTGCTAATACATGCAAATGCAATAATATAATACATGCAATTGATTGAACCAAACATTTTGGTTAATGTTTGGTAATTTGGTATGCAACGTGTTTTACCACAAACATTTCTGATGAAAAACAATTGAATAATATGCAGATATTACTTAGGCTCTACATATATTAAGTAACGCTCTTCGGGGGAGGATTTGGTAAAATGTTACACTTCATATAAAAGAAAACAAGTCTATGGATTGCGGAACACTTCAGTTTTATTAGAAGAAAAAGGGGCAAATATATTCGTTTTTCTAAAAGTGCACAAAAAAGGGGGCAAATTTGGCCCGATTTCCTAAATCCAACATATAAAAAAACCAAAAAATATTCAAACCAATGCTTGATTTAAAAAAAAGAATTTAGCTGAAGTTAAAAAACTTCATATAAAAAATGTTAAAATGGGGAGGGCGGGGTTTTAAAACAGACCAAAATCGTGTTACGGAATAAATGAACAGCGTCACTTTATCTCTATGATTTAATTTTACGGTTTTTAGAAAATTATATTACCTGTCTGCATTTCAAATATTTATGCTGATTAAGAATTTGAAAAAAAAAAAATAGATTTAGGTTTGGCCAATACAAATTTATTTCTTCGTTATTCCCAAAAATATTTTTAATATACGTTGGTACCGATTATAATAATTTAACAATCTGCTCAGAAAATAGGTTTTCAGTTGATTTAAGAACACGGTCTCGATTGAAAGTAAATATATTCCTAAAATTAAAATTGATTTATAAATTAATTATCATATTAAACGGCCAATTGTTTTTCTTATATTCAATCATGCTTACCAACAAAAAAGTTGCTGCTAAAAATAACGCTTTATTTTTAACATCTAAATCTCGATCAGAAAAATTGATAGCTTGAGTATAAGCCGAAGTATCAACATTCCATGATCTTGCAATAATACCTTTCTGCGATAAATTATCAGCGCTCAAAATTTTAAATTCCGTTTCATTTGGTATGCAACAGGAAAATTTATACCGTGGAAAACCTTCAATTTTATATAATACATCTCCGGATACATTTTCTATTACAAATTCAGTATTTATCAGGGAAAATGTTTCTTTTATTCGCCCCAAAAAGTCTCCTGGCGGTGCCCAAACTTCTAAGCATTGCAATTGACAACATAAAGGTCCTAAAGCTAATTTTCGATGAAAACTAAGGGTTTCCTGATGTGTTCTGTCCATCAAATGCATTACAAATGGTCTGTTAAGAAATGATATTATATGCAAGTACAATTTAATTAAGGTCGCATAACAAACAGAATTTTAAAATTATATAAATTACCTGGAGGATCCCCAAATGGTTCGATCTCTCGAATTTGAGCTTTCGGCGGCACTATAAATTGCTTCATTAGTTGATGTCCTGACTGTAAATCTATTCTCTGATGAACCAGCATCTAAAACATTTAATTGCAAATTTCTATTGAATAATATGTCACAATTATAAATTTTATGAAATTAACAAAGCATTATACATTCATGTAGTTCAAATGTTTGCTCTAGAAATAGAGATGGAACGCTATAAAGAAAATCTAATCCTGTTCGTGGTACTAGTATTTGTGAACTAGATGTAACTGGTATTGGATATCTTTCTGGTATTGGTTCAAAAATACTTGATTGATATAATTCAGCATGAAATACGCGTGGTGCTGTTGTTATTACATTATTATCTGCAATGATTATTTATTTAATATATCTAAGAAATAATTATAGTACCTAAGTGTTTTTAAAAATCCACTCCACTTAATGAAATTCTTTCATTAGATTTTTTATTATTCTTATTATATTATTCTTGAAAACTACATACCATTATATTCTACATTTCTTGAACTTTCATTTTGTAACTGTTTCACTGGATTGTCTTGTAACATTTTCGTTATTAATATAAAATTCAATTAATTATTATTCAATAAACTTTTGTATTTGATACTTAACTATTATAAATAAGTTATTTTTAACTTGTTTCAACACAATATTAAATTAATTATTTGTTGTAACTACAAGCAACCAAACCAAGTTAATATTAAATTGCATATTACTTCAAAAACAATCAATAAGTTTGTAAACATACAGACTGAATTATTGACAAAATATATTCCACTTTTAAATTATTTATACATTGTGATATACAATGAATAATAAAAAGATAACGATTATCTTATCAAAAATAACGTATAATGTTATCATATCTAATATTACGAGAAATAATAAATTGATGAAAGAGCGCAATATTTTGTTTTATCCGTTGTAAATAATAAATAAATTGTCAATTACAAAACGTTAATAAATACAATATTTAATGTTGGTTGACAAACTCTTAAAAACAAATTAAAAAATTTCGGCGTCTTGAAAATTTAATTTGCTGATATAATTTATTTACATAAAATGTTAATTGGTCTAAAAATGGTATCATTTCATAGAATTCGGAGTAAATTGTGTGCTTATTTCACAGGCTCAATCGAGTGACAGAAATTATACATATATATATTAGGGTGACAATTACTTCATTTCTGGTAAAAATGAAGTATAGGGATCGTCATTTTTTTGTTTGTTTGTTGGTTTTCTTTTGGCTTTTCTCAGCATTGGCTGGACGAATTTTGATGCTTGCCCTACCCTTGGGCGCAGAATTGAAATTGTGACAAAATATGGGTTTTGATCAGTTTTGCTGTTCGGTTTGAAATATTAAAAAAAAAACGATTTCGAAAATGGTCGAGAAATTTGTTATTTTTTTTATTTTACGACCCGACGGTCCAAAAAAAACCCAAGACCAAAACCTATCAAACGTGTTTGATGTCGACTAAATTTTGCGTCTAACGGAAGCTCAATCATCAAAATCCGTCTACTCAATCCCGAGAAAAGATAAAATAATGCTAGGGATTATTATTTTTATTTGTTTCATTCGATTTCTCGGTACGAAAAAATACTTTATGTTACGGTTCGATTACAGTTGCACGCCCTGCAGATGTCGATTTTTTAGTTTTTAGCAATAAATAGAAGAGAATTAACATAAAGTCATGATTTTTTCAAGTTTATTTACTTTTCGATATTTTCAAAATCTGTATTTCATACATGTTGCATATACATTTTACGCTATAGATGTATATTCGCAATATATACAATGCTGTTCTGCGAATACAGCAAACATTATATACGATATAAAAATGCACCTGGGCGGTTCATGTTACATCGTATATATTCATTTATAATTCGGTATACATACCAAATATTCCTACTTACTATTATTATATTGCTTATTTTATTTCTCCTTCTATGCTATATACTACGTTCGATATATACAAAAACAAACTACCAATTATATTGGTGCCGAACATCATTTTTACGAGTATTAATTTCATAAACAAAGCAAAATAATAATTCCTCGTTTTTCTCATTAACTATAAACGTTACAAAAATATATATATGAAAAAAAGGTAGGTTTTGGTCTTGGGCAGTTTTGGATCGTCGGGGTCGTAAAATCAAAAAAACTGTTTTTTTGAGGGAATTCAAAAACAGTCTTTTTGATTTTTCACACTGAAAACCAAAACATATCAAAACCAAAACCTATATATTTTACAATTACAACTACAATTTCTGTTCTGCATCCAACGATGGTCCAATCCTGAAAAAACTCAAAAGTAAGCAAAAAAAAAAATCACGATCCCTATAGACACCAGGGTTGCCACCTATCGAGGACAAATATTCGGTACTGTCGTCGAAATATAAAAATTAATTTGAGGACTGAAAAACTAAGAAAAACATTTTTCTTTACAACATATATGTGCTTAAAAATAAATAAGTAGTAGTTAAATAGTATTTAAGTACTAAGTAAGAAGTACTTAAAACAAACACATTTTTTTCATGTACCGTAATTTGAAGACTTGTTCAAATATTTAGGCCAGGTCGCAACCCTGCTTAACACAACATATTGTTGTAGTTGTAGGTATTTCCCAATTTTTTTTTATCAGTGTGTAGTTTTATTTTTGTGCCAAGATGAAAATAATTGGTGAACTATGTCAAAAGATATCGTCAGTATTATGATTTTTTTTCATTTTGTATAACGTGTCATTTTGGTAATTGAACATTGTTAAAATTGAAATATATTTTGTCATACTAATTTGGTTCGTCTTAATTACAAACTTTTAATTTTTAACTTTAAACTTATTGCTTTTAATTTCATTTAACTTCAAAGTTTTGTTTTCAATAAATTTGTTGTATTCACTTACATTACAACTTTTTGAAGTAATAACTTATTGTATTCGTAATGCGATATATATGAGACGGGTGATTGTAGGTATATAGCATTTTACATGCACCTTTTAATGGCTAAAGCCTAAAGATCAACTCATTTTCAATGTTATAGTGAATGTTATTGCATCTAATTAGTCAGGTGTGAATATACTTATTATGATTTTGCTAACTATAGTTAATTAAAATATATATGGTGCATATAGATATATAGATGTGCATAATAATAAATAAAGGTGTTATACAGTACTCGGGCAACACCGGAATGTAGTAAATAATTTTGTAAATTTAAGAAGCTTATGATCAAGAGAAAAAAACGAACGAAAACAAAAAAGCTATCGCATTCAATATCGTAATCTTTGTTATGAAAAGAAAAAAAAAATCAAAATTAATATACCTCCATTGAATTACATGAAAATCCGCAGAAGGAGCCAATTTTTTTCTTCATTTTATTTTAATAAAAATTAATGTTAGACACGCACGTAATGGCTCTGTGTTTTTCATTTGAGCTTTATTGGTACAATAAAATCTAACAAAAAAGCAATATTTAAAGGAAAAAAAGAGAGATTCTGAATGGCATCAAAATCATAACACAACAAGAAAAAAGAAAAAAAAAAAACCAGCACAGAAAAGTAAAAACGAAATGTTGTTCCTTATATATTCTTATTCATAAACAAAACTACACAGGATTATCATTTGCACACATTAAAAATGATATATTTGGACAGAAATGAAACCCAAAGCATACAACAAAAGCTCTATATCTTTTCTTCACAGTTCGTTTAATATGATCATAAAATGGCATGGTCCTTATACTTAATTCAATATAACTCTGATGGCTGGTAGATTGGTCGGTTCTTCTTTCCATTTAGATATATTATATGTATGTGGTTGTGTGGTAAATATTTATACTATATTATACTGTGCTCTGCTCTGTGCTATTATGTATAATTTTTAGGTGGTGTATGTGTGTGTGTATAATATCGTTAAGATTTCTATTTTTGGTTAAACCATTGCAAGAGAAAATAATATAATTTTATATGTGTATAATATTTAATGTATAATATCCATCTTGGCTATAATATATTCTATATAAATCATCTTGGAAAGGGAACTGAATTTATTATATAAGTTGTAGTAGTTACATTATTGGACGTATTATGTATGGTTTCTATCCAAAGTGTATGTTCCATATATACATAAAATGTGAATACTTGAATAAAATATTATTTTATTTTTATTTTTTTTGATGGATCTGGCAGAGACTTTAGGATAAGTAGCAAATATACATATGGAAATAAATAAAAATCCAGCAGTAAATTATGTGAGAATTGAGAAATGAGATATGATCTGAGAAATAAGCTTACTTATTTCAGTAAGCTATTGAAATAAACCATACCGTTTTCTTACGTTTGCTGTGTATAATTTTTTCTTCCATTTTTGTTTTTTTTTTTTTGGCGATTTTTAATTTTAGTAAAACAAAAATATATTTCTTTAATAAATAATAAACAAAAATTTTCATACTTTAAAAAATATAACTAATATTCGAATTCTTCTGCTTCAACAGTTATATTTTATAACAAAACCTATACTTATGTACTAAGTTTTCCTACTAAACAGTATCTACTTATTTGCAGTATTCTAAAGTTATTTATAAGTTGTGAAACCACAACATTATTATATATTCGTAAGCGAAGTAAATATTTGAAAAAGTTTGCTTAAAGCAAGTTTATAAATTCTCTGTTAAAATTTTCAAACAAATTTTTGTGCAATCATATCATAGGCATATTAATATAAAAGCACATGTTAGTTAGTATTAACAGAAATTTGTGTATGTATTTTAATTACCGAACATTGCGCAAATAGTAAATGTTTGCAATGTATCAGATACTTAAAAAATGCTGATAATACAACTTCTTATAATATCATAATTTATAAACGCTTGTACGAACATTTTAATATCATATTTAAAAATACACAATGAATAATAAAATTAAAATTTACAACAAAAACACAGTAAAGCTTAGAACTTATAATTTTTATCGGAAGTACTTACTTATTATGCTAGTGCTAGGCATATAAATATGTATTTAAGTCTGGCTTAGGGATGGGAATATTTAGTACAAAAAATAATCAAATATTTGATTAAGAATTTTATAGAATACCAAATTTATAAATAGTAGACCTTCGGTCAATAATATTTGCCTAATAAGATTTTTTTTGTATTTGTTCCATCTATAGCCACTAATTTTACAATATTTAGTAATACGAGAATTATAAAAATTACGAAATTTTTTATAATTGCTTTCATAACTAGCGTATAACCTTCTTGGAACCGGTATCGCTGAGAATTTAAAAAAATTGCAGACCATTTACTTAATTATATTAGTAACACACCCTACCCTCTTCGAGATATCGACATTAAAAATGAAAATATCGCACAGTCTTGATTTCATCCAATCGTATATATCGCCTCTAATAAAATTCGCTATTCTACGGCAATCTGTCTTAAGAGGCAAGTTTAAATAAAATTGTACAAATTTTTCAAATATTGCAATAAATGAATAAACGATGATTGTTTCGTGTCAATCGACTTAATCATATGCATGCTATTTGTAGTAACTAATTGTTATTCGTTCATTAGTTTATTTAATATTCGAATATCAAAGTATTTGCACGCCTCCATCCAGCCCTAGTCTGGTTGTTACATATACTTATATTATACCGAAACTTTATTGTTCGAAACATTCACATACTTGTAAAATCATTTATATGTAATGTTTTGTTTTTGTTTATTCTTGCAACAATTTATGGAAACAAAATGTATTTATACTGTTGTTAATACAGTATATACAACATATAATTCTTATATATAACCAATAAATATGCAAATTAATAATATTTAATTAAGATTTAAGCACGCTTTCACTTTGTTTCTTCGTCATAACATAAACATAAATGTTTTTATTGAAATGATGACCTCCACCGTTCATCATTATAAACATAACTTATTATCTTTAGAACGCTGGCTTCAATATAATAAAGAATTAAAATATAAGCAAATAGCAGACAAAACACTCTCTATTATATCGTTAAATTTGTTATAATCGTATAATTTATAATACCTACACTAAACATATATAATTCTACATTTTATAAACATAAATATTCACAATACTAAAATAGTGCATATTGAAATGTTGGATAAACGTACACCCTAATGTTCAGTATTGAATCTCTCCAACCTTTGGTTCAGTGTATGAAATAACCCATACTGAAATTTATACGGGTGTCGAAATAGAGCCAGTTAAATTATCGACAAGTCATAAAAAACCTATAAATCTATCATATTAAATCAGAAAGAAACACGATTGGGGTGAAATATACATTGAGTATTGAATAGGGAAATATCATATACATAATAAACATACAATATATGTAGGAGGAGTACATTGATACAGATACATATATACGATATCTATGATACGTTGTATATATCCCTAAAGCCCTATAGGATAGTGACTTAGTCTCACTGCTGTTTTTGCTTTAAATTTAGTTAGATATATAAAAGTTGTTGTAGGTACATACTGTATGTAGATTATATATTATTTACTATACTTTACGTATACTTACCTACCGTTATTTTTTTTTTTTTCATGCACACAAACTTTATGGGTTGTATTATGTCTCGAATATCTGTCATATTGACGTCATTAGGTAATCTGTAATCACAGTCAAGTCACGATTCTAAACTTGAATATTATACTTTATACACAATATTATAGAACAATATTTTATTTTTTTTGTTTGCGTGAAAAAAGATAGACGACGATTGACGACGAGCAGCAGGCGCTGAGAAAGTGAACTACTTTGTATAATGTCACAGTTAATGATGCATAGAAAAATGTGGATTTTAAAGGAAGGCAGAATTATTAAGGATGTGTGGGATGTGGGTTTATTTGAACGAATAGGTATATGTAATATACAATGTAAGTTATTAAGGGCCAATAATTGCCTCATTAGCGAAATGATGAGTAGATATAAGAAGAAACTTATGGAATTGTAGATTATTTGAAGTTTATTTATATTCATATATTATTATTTAAATAAAATATATTTATAGAAAATTCACCTTAGATATTTTATTTTTTATAGTTTTAAGAGATTGTACATTCGAGAATATATGGGTCGAGTGGCAGGAGAATACTATAAAAACACAGAAGGATATTATAATAAATGTAGGTTAGGATTTCGTAAGATTTAAATTATAAAAGAGGGAAATTAAAATGATCGATCTGTTATGCAGAAAGATACCAAAACGCATCAAAGGGTTTAATATAAAGCTATACTTATATATATCAAAAAATATATACGCACATAAAAATTTATCATTCAAATAAATATATTACGAAAATATAGAAATAAAATTATTTCTAATAAAAGTTCTACAAACTTAATTAAGGTATTATGTTTGAATTTAAATACCCAACTTATGCTGGTATTAATTTAGCTTAATTTAGATAAATATTATATTTAAATATATTTAATTTTAATGACATAATAATAGTATATCTAACAATAAAATGAGCTAAAATAAATTTATCGAAAGAGATTTCTTAATAGCTAACATCGAGTTT
The DNA here is from genome assembly GCA_011634745.2 of Catotricha subobsoleta. Lineage (NCBI taxonomy): Eukaryota > Metazoa > Arthropoda > Insecta > Diptera > Cecidomyiidae > Catotricha > Catotricha subobsoleta. Next base: position 15,521 of record JAABKK020001880.1, read on the forward strand.
TGAGACCAATGAAGCAAAAGTTTGCATCTATTACTTAGGTATGTATTAGTATTTGTATATACTTACTTTTATGTAAATCGAAATGGTAGACAAACTTTTAGACACCACATCTTAGCATATTCAATTCAATTCAATTAGTGTCTCCTTTGTTAATAATTAAACAAAAGCTATTAATTTTAAACATTTCATAGCGTAAAGTATGAGATTTCATTATTCTCTTTCATTCATTCTAGTATACTTCCATAGATATCTATATACTATATATATAAAAGTATTGGTACAAATACTTCTACTGGTAAATATGCTTCTTCTAAAAGTGTAGGTACAATATAAGTAATATTCGTATATATACCTAAGTACAATTAAGTACATCAAACTGAAACTTTAGCTGGAAAGTTAATTAAAATTTATTACAATACAAGTCTCGAAATTGTATCACATGCATCGTTAATAATTTATGACTAAGTAATTTGGTATGGCCAATGTTGTGGCTGTGAATAAATTCTATTAGCTCTGTTTACTGTTTTCAGTTTAATCAAAAATTGATATTTAAATATATTTTATGAAAATTTAATGTTGAATAAAATTGTCAGCAGGAAAATTTGTATATTTTAAAATGTTTAAATAATATAGAAAATGATTGTTTTGGTTTAATATTTGCTATGAAGTATTAATTTACTTTCAAATGTATTATAAATGTTTATGTAATAAAACACGACTATATAATTAAGTGGTGCTGGTGTTGCTTTATTTTAATTTTAATTTATTAAAGTAATGGTCTAAATGCATCATTTCTTTTGGTTCGCTATTTTTATGTAAATAGATGATTCATATAAATACATAAAAGCTAAAATATGTACGAAAATTGGTCTAAATATTATAAATATTTTTTTTTTTGTTAATTTAAAAGAAACATCAACAGCAGACATTTGGCATTAATTGTAAAAGGAAATGAAAATGATTTAAACTTTTCTTTTTCCTCTTAATATCAATTTATTTTTTAAATCAAATATGTACAAAAATATATTTTTTTGAAAATATGTATTCAATCTGCATATTCTTATTTATTTCTATACTAAGTGTAAACATGTACAAAATGTTAATATCAAATTTCTGATTGTTTACTTACAACAACATTGGCAAAATATTGAAACCAAATTGTTAACTATTTATTAACATTTAAAAACCTTAGCGCAGTATTTATGTATCTTTTCGATGTCATCAAATATATGAAAATAAATCCTAAGCAAATATCTTTTCAAAATTCTTAACTCAGAAGCTTAAAATTTTATTAATTTTTTTTTGTTATGTTGCATAAAATGAACCTAAAATAATATTTAATCCATTATTTTCATTTTGAATACTTCTATATATAAAAATAAAAAAAGGGAAGTAATATTTAAAAAAGAAACTAAATTATAAATACATTGTGAATATCAGGGATGGGCACATTATATGAAAAATGTAATGTTATAGTTCAAAAAGTGGATTACAATAACAAGAAAATGTAATTTCAGGGAGACCACCCAAAATCTTCAAAAATTAAGTGAGAAATGAAAATTTTTAATATGAGTGAAAAAGTGACCAAATAGTCCAAATACACACACTGTTTAAAAAAGTAAAATAGGGTGATATTTCTTTCCAACAAATTGTATGACTCTGTTTTTTTTTTCGCAAATAAACAGCGCTTTTCAAAAACTTGAAATACCAAAAACGTAATTTAGGGTCTTCAAAAAGTTAATTTAAATTCTTCAACTTCTAATGTCAATTTCAATTTTTGTCATTTATAAATTTCACTAGTACTTACCGCGGGTACTACAATTTTCTAGATCGTAAGAAATATTTGAAATATTATGTTTTAAAAAAATTTGCCATTTATGTCTGAAAAAGTTGAAAAAGTAGGAAATTAAAAAAACAAGCTACCAATTAACTGTACACGACTTCATTTTTGATGTTTCGCAGAAAGAAAAAAAATTCCACCCGAAAAACCAAGAGCAGCAAATAAAAATTGGATTACAAGAAAGAAAAAAACATATTAAAGAACGGCAGTATGTACATTTTTGCGTTTCTGCGTCTTTTGGTATACCGACCATCAAAATTCGCACGGCCAATCCTTAGATCCAAAAAAAAAGTATTTAAAAATAAAAATTACCTACGTACATACTTGCTTTTTTTCAAAAATGGAGTAAAAAGTTGTGAAAAAGTGACCAAAAGTGAGAGAAGTAAGGGAATGTCCTAAGCAATTAAAATAATTTCAATTACTTTTGAAAAAATAATTATAATTGAATTCATGTAATTTATTAAATTAATGTAATGAATGTACTTGCAACATTATACCTTCATTTTGAAAAATGTGTAAAGAAAGTAATTGAAAATAGAAATTTAATGCATAATGTTAAGAAACACATAACTGCATTAAATCTAATCAAATCCCATCCCTGATAAATAACTATATAACCGCAGAATCATTTTCGATCGACGCAGCACAACTTTTCATCCTGCATATATTTTATTATTTTCCATTAAAAAGGTTTTAATGATACTCTAAAATTATACTATATATTATTATATATAAGTTACAAAACAACATTGATATTTAAAAACCTTCACATTATTATTTCTAAAAAAAAGAAGTAAAAAAAAACGCAGAAAGAAATGAAATGAAAATAATATTAAAAATATTCAGAAAATTTTCTATTTATAAAGAGAAAATTGTTGAGTTAGGTTACCACAAAAGAGTTCTATTTTATTCATATTGCGCATTTTATATTTATATTTATTATCGTATGTAAGTAAGTACATAAAATGCAATGATATTCACTAGTGATATGACAAAAAGCACTGACTGAAGACGACTTTTAGAAAAGATGAACAAAAGCTTCAACAATGAACTCTTGGCTTCCGGAGATGGCTGTATAGAATATATATAAGTTATGACATAGATGAAATATGTTACCATAATATTATGTAGTTCAGTATTTGTATGTAAAAATAATAGTTGGTTATGGTTGTAGATTGTAGTTCTTAAGTATTAATACAGAAAATGTTTATATATTGTACTTATACATATTATGAAATAACATACTTACACCCTCGTTCAACTTAGGGCCATTTTATCAGTCGTATAGTTTAAACTATGTTTAAAGTTAAACTCAGTTTGAGTTTAAGTTTGAACTAAGTTTAATTTTATGTCATTTTTTCAATCATAGTTAAACTAGGTTTTATCATACAAAATTTTGCTTAAACTGAGTTTAACTTAAATAAACGCCAATGCTGGAATTTAAAATTAAACCGTGATTGATAAAATATGTGATATCATCAATTTGGTTATTTTGTGCATATTGTATTCAAAATTATAACTAAGGCCTCAACTTAAAATATGACATATGTAGAAACACGTATTCATAATTTTCAGCCATTTCTGAGAATAAAATAATAAGTAAGAAAAAAATGAGTGATTTTAAAATGATAACTCTAAATTCGATAAGAGTTCGAAAATACAAGGCTTGAATATTGTGTAGCTGTTGGTTGTAGGTTTCAATTTTTAGTGCTATATTATTTTTTATGAGATACGCTTTCAAGTGCCCATGGAACAAAAATAGATTGAGGAAGTTACACGTGGAACATGCATATCAGGTGTAATAGAATTCGCAGCTGTAGTAGAAGTTGAAGATTAATATATTGCTTCCAAAGTTTAATATAATGATGCAATTTTATGCCTCTTAGAGGACAATGTTTCATCAACTTCATATTTTTCAAAAGATTCAGCAACTTCGTCTTTCGAAAAGTAACCCGGACAAATATGTATGCCAGGCCTGTAGCGTGAATGATACAACAGGAGGGGCCGAATGAAGCCTGGGTAGGGCTAAATTTAAAAAGTGAATATAAAATATATCGCGAAAAAAACCGCGCTATATACAAATCGAATTTTTGTCTTACGGAGGGGGGGGGGTTGCAAAAAAGTTCATCAGGGGGGGCAATGCCCTCGTGTGCTACCCCACGCTACAGGCCTGTATGCATTTATTGTTCCACTTAATATATTTCTTGTATTATTAATTGTTGCTGCTAAAAGTTTTTTAAATTCACTGTAGGGTATAACTAATAATTATATAGTATATACCATTATACCTATATGCTATATACTTATACATGCACTCACTTGTGTTAAAATGTTTTTGTAACATTTTTTATCGTATGTAATATGTATAAGGCGCTGTTCATATATTACGTAACGCAATTTTGGGCTGTGTTAGACTCCCCCCTCCCTATCGTAACATTTTGTATATGAAGTTGTTTTTTTCTTTTATATGAAGCGTAACACTTCGCCAATCCGCCAACCCCCCTCCCCCACAAAAAGCGTTACGTAATAAATGGACAGCGCCTAATAAATGAATCTTTCCATACATTTTTCAGTCCCAATATTTTTTTTCTAATTATTTCATGCTTTTACGATGTAATTATTTACAATTTTCTTATTTTATTTAAATTTGACAAAAACTTCTCATTCCCATACAAATAATATAATTTTTTGTACTGACATCTGGGCTGCGAGCAGTACGACTTTTGTAGTGAATTAAAAATTAAAAAATATAGATTTCGATACTTCGATACCGATACCGATAGTATTTAAAAGTATGTATATCGTGTTCGATACTATCGGTATCGAATCGTTTTCTATAGCTTAACACGCGTCAAGCTCCCTTGATTATTATTCTTTAAATATTTTATACCGATTTATGTTTAAAGCTCAAATAACGGAAAAAAAAGTTCTAGAATCCGAGGAAGTTTTTATCAAATATTTCTCATGCATCGTGCGTCTTATCAAAATAATGGTGCATTATTATGATGTAATGTTGCTATAAAACCACCTTATATTTATTTATGATCTTTTTTTTCTTTTATCAAAACTTTTTAAAAACATTCTAACCGGAAAATAAAAAGGAAAAAAGAAACTTCTGTGCATTTTTCATCCATATTCTAGTTTCACATATATAAAACTTAGAATTTTTTTGGTGTTGTTGTATTAATAATTTTTTTTTCTTCTTCCTTTTCAAAGTAAACTTTTGTTCTTTGGCATAAGTCAACAAATAATACAAGAAAAATTCACAGAAAAGTGTTACAATAGGAATAAGTAAGTATTAGTTTTAAACAGTGATACAATATAATTGTCTTTTGTTTGAATTTTGCGGAAGATATGAAAATATCTATAAAAAAATTGTCTTATTTGATGACATTTCTATGGTGTAAAATGTCTATGTAAAATAAATGGAGCATAACGGAAGTCAAAGTGCAAACTTTAATATGTTTATGTACCATATAGTTTGATAAACTAACTTATTTAATATGCTTGATAATAATACTAATAGGAATATAGTTACAGCTAACAAATATTATATGAAAACTTTGAAAACTTATCAAATCAATATATTATCTTTATATTTTATCATTTACCTTTAACTTAGCTACAAAAATTATTTCTATGTCATATGATATAGTCTATACTTTGTTACTTTAATGTGAAGTAAAGTTGTGTATTATGTACCAGGTACCTGTTTCAAAAGTTCCTAATGAGATATTTCTTATATGCCCAAACTTTCGATAATATTTCAGCTGAATATGCAGAAATTTAGTATGCATGTAGGCGGCCCGAATGTATCAAGTAAATTTCAGCAATGTTTTAGAAAACATAGAATTAGAAAAAAAAAACTTTATCTAAAAGTTTTAATTAACTGTTTCATTTAAAACGCAACATTTCAAATAGAATGTACTTATTAATAGTTTTTCATTTCGAAATCAAAATATATATGAAATACTGAATTAAGAGAATTAATAAATAAACTCGTCACAATAAGTTTTTGTATGTTTTATTTCACTCGCACTCATTTTCTTAATTTTTTGAGAAAAAAAAATGTTTATTTAAATATTTTTTCACTTTGCCATTACGATAAAATAAGATATTAATTTTATGTCAAATGTAGTATGATTTTTATAAACATTATAAACACAAAAAGGCTACATTTTTGCATTATAAACGTAGTGATAGAGAAGTGATTCCGGTCGACTAAGCGCCAATATACGAAATGAGAATCGGTCCTACATGCATAGCGAAAGCTGACGAGATGCCCTCATTTCAATCGGACCAATCGACCGATCTACGAAATAATTTACAAACATTTATAGTTTATTTATTTTTTTTCAATATCATTTGATCTGTTTTTGTGTTACAAAATGGTAATAACAAATTAAATATTTTTATGCGTTACAATCTAATGATTATTCAGCAGTACATGTTATAATATTTAATTAAAAGTATATTTTAGTTATTGAATTTTGCATTACTGTTTTTTAATTAAGATTTTAAAGGAAAAAGATAAGTAAAAATCTTTATGTGTTCATTTAGTTTTATATTTACATTAAATCGACGACTTATTATTTCACCTCCTTTACCCACATATATATAATATATACAATTGCATATGGATATCTATCATCGCATACAATGAAGAAATCTTACAATTTCACATGAAGGTTTTCGCTTTTATGATATTTTCATATACAACAAATTTTGGCGATAAAGCTGCTGGATCTTTATAAACAAATAAATTTGCTACTTTCAATATTACGCGAAAGAATATAGTTTGCATTGCCAATAGATTTACTATTATATACTAAATTCTATTAATTCTTATTTGATAAGCTGAAATTGATTAAAATGATGTTTTACTTTAGTTGACATTTTATATTCCCTTTTTTATTATTTTTATATGCTTACTGAGCTCCAAAATTTTTCGAATTCTATGTATATAATTAACAAAAATTGCAGCAAATGTGATTTAATAATTTATTTTAATGGTAGTTTGCATTTGGTTATTTAAAATTTTAGCAAAATGATATTACGTAAAAATACCAAAATGATAAACAAAACTTTAATTAGTCTACATAAACATATATAATAACTGCGATAAACTACGATTTAATCCATATGATAGTATTGCTGGATCTACTGTGTAATCCTATAATTTTAATCTATCAAATTCAGGTCTGTACTGTGGTTTATATGTTTCTCGTTCACAACTGACGGTGTTATAAAATTTATGATATTTTTGTGCTGCACTAAATTTGAAATGCAACAGCTTTTTTTTCCAAACAATAAAATTTTACTCATAATATTTATTTAGGACAATTTTTTTTTTATAGTTTAATAGATTTATATAGAGAATATTTATATTATAAACATTAAACATGGTGTGGTTAAACTATTTTTCACAGTTGACTATAAATAAAATAAAATATAAAATAACATAAAACTTCATATGCATATTGCAGAATGTACATTGTACAGCACATATATGCAAAACATAAAAGATAAATTTTGCAGAAAAAATGGTTGGAAAATTTTCAATGATATGGGGCACGTATGCATGCACCCGAAATTCATTGTTTACATTATTTTGTGGACAATTCAGTTTTTGTGTTTGCTTTGGTTTTTAGTCGTTTAGTATATTTGTTATTAAATTGCTCTATGACACAGTTTATTAGTGCAATATATTAAAGCGCTTGTTTGTTCGCTAAAACCATTACTAAGAGTAAGTAAAATATATTTGATTTATAGAAATTGGGTAGATAATATTGTGCGCAGAATTTGAATTATGAATATGAAAGAATTATATTTGCAGTTATAGCCGATATAGATAAACTATTTATGCATATGATTCAACAATTTCTTTTTTGGCTGGTCAAGGTGTTACGGTTTTGTTCTTTTTACTCCATAAGAACCGATTTTCTGACGGAAGGTAAAAAAAATTCAAGAAAATGAATATTGCAGTGAAATTTCTCTGTAGCGGAATCCTCTATTGCCAAAAATTCTTTATAGAGGAAACAAAGATTCGCTAGAAAATGGTTTTTCCCGTAAAGAGAGTGTTTATAACTTATTATATCTATTAGAAATAGATTTTCTCCGCTAAAGAGGATATTTGAAATTCTCTTTGAAAGTTACTACGTAAATAATGTAAAATATTGTATCTATTAATTATTAAATAAGATTTCATTGCATGATAGGTTCTATAATTTGTATTGTATTGTTTTTATTATAAATATATTGTGTCCAGTTTGGCTAATTTTGCTCAATTAGCGCTAACTTGGTTTTGGCATTTCCCAAATCCTTATAGTTCGTAATGAAATCGACTTTTGAACTTTATAGTCAATAACTTCGTTATTATAAAAAGCTATAAACAAATACGTATAATTAGATGTCATGCTATTAATTTTATCGTTTACAAATTTTCAGAAAACCACTTCAAGATCTCATAGAGTTTTTGTGTGCCATTTTCAAACTACCAAAACCAATAAAAAAAAGAGAAATGATTTCAAGCATTTTTAATCAAGACTATAAATTTGAAAATATTTTATTACATTTCTAAAAATTTTATTAGTATATGCATATGAAATACGTTATTTAATAACATTTTGTTGGGATACTCTTAACTCTATACGCTATACGCTATACCCATCTTTAGTAAAGATTCTTTACCGTTTAGTTATTTCTTATATGTTTTACCATAAGTATTAAACGTATGATGGGTGAATTTTATGAGGTAACATTTTTTCGTATATTAAAATTTATGGAAAATATTGAGATATGAATATGATTAATTAAAATATAAATTTTGCAAAAAATAAAAATAAAAATGTTGTACCTGAATCAGGGATGGTGTACTTGACATTTATGGTAATCAATACCGTGTACATAAAAAATATGAATTGGAGTATAATTTTCCAGTATAGTAAGAAAATGGACTCAAGTACCTTGTACTAGGAGTACTTTCTTAAAAATGCATAGTACCAGTACCAAAAAAAAAATCAATAAACTTACAAAATTAATACAAACAAAACGATATTAAATGTAAAATTAGAAATAACAAAGACATTATATAACGATATGTATACAGAAATATATAAAGGATATAAGAAATCATTTCAAATTTTACTTGTACAATGCTATAAATAAGTCATCCCCTTTGCACAAGCAGCAACATAAGATTTTTAAATCTTTCATCAGATATTTTGATGGCGGCCGAGGTGGGAGGAATACAATACAATTGTATTTCGTAAAAAAATCTTTTATGTAGAAATGAAATAGTGTTTGTTTTCCAATAGCTAGAAGTTATAAAAAGTTTTATAATGCTTAAATTGCTATTTCAAATGATATTACTGCTATTTGGTAAGATTATTCAAATTAGTTAAGTTTGATTTAATAATTTTCAATTGTAATTACAAACGCTTGTAGTATAATAATTATTTTAAATTCAATAGGTTATTAATGATTTATTAATGATTTATTATTTATATACTGGTACTGGGTACTTTTAAAAAATATAAAATACCATAAAATATTTTTTTTCAAATATCTGCATAAAGTGAATTACTTACGTATTTCTGAAGAATACTAATACCGAAAAATGATAATGGAGTACTTTTAGACATATTCTAGTACATTTACTGTCCCATCCCTGACCTGAATGGGAATGAAATTTTTAATATAAAATGTATTTCGTTTCAATGTAATTTTAATTTCAAAAATCCTATATATTTATATATATTATATTATATATAGTATGTAAAATATATAAAATTTACATATCATCTTGCAGGAAGTAAAAGATCTAAACGAAATTACAAAGAGAAAAAATCTTCAATCTTCAATACGAAAATAAATGGAATGATGATAAAATAATAACATAGAACCAAACCGTTTTTGCTAACTCTATGTATGTACAGGGATATATGCGCACAAATATGAAGAAGATTTATCTTCAATATGAACACATTTTGACGAATCACACCCATGTAGAAATCAACACGACAACCTAATTTTCCTGTTGATTGAATCTTTTTTCCATACATTTTTTACGCATTTTGTGTTTTTCTATTTTACAATCACTAAATAAATTATAGCCCGAAAAAAAAAAACGTTGTTTATGTGTACATAATACAATCGAATAATATAAAAAAAAAGTATATTACGTACAAATATATACTTACATAGATTTAGAATATTTGTCTATATTTTATTTCAGTATCTTAGCATATACTAAAAAGAACAAGATACCTCTATGTACAAATTTACTTTCCGTTCAAAAAATATTTTCTATTCTATTACGTAATGTATATGTAAATTTTTTTTTCTATGACACTCTTCTGGTGTTATTTTGTGTTGCTTAATAATACTACACTTTTACTCTGTGTCTTTCTATATAAATAGGTTTAACATGAGGAAAAAGCTACTAAATTTTCTTTCTATATATTATGGCATACATACTATAGTATACATGGTTTTGCTCGTATAGGCTATATATAATATGCGTTTATACAATAATAAGTGTCTTCATTACTTGATAGCGTATGTATGAAGATGGGTGGCTGGTAAACTTTATATACATAAATGGCGGTAGAACACAGATATTGTACATTGTAAGTATATACAAAAAGTTAGCACTAAGATATCTCTATATTCTGTTATATATGTTTATAAGGATAAGTACAGATTATATATTGAATGTATTGTAGAAAATAAGAAGAATGATAAAGTATATACAGCTAGTCAGTTAGAAAATAATCTAAATACGATTCTAACAAGTATTGCAATACAAAATAATAATAAACCTTTACCCAAAGGTAATTTAATTAAATCAACGTATAATCATGAAAACCTAAACTTCAAACGAACTTTACAAAGTAAATTTTATCCAATTGAGCCTTATGGGACTTGAAAGTATAAAATAAGAAGAGACAAATCTTTAACGAGGATACATTATAATATTGAGATTGTACATTTTGTAGAATATCTTATTCTTTTCTTTTTTTTTTATTTCATCATAAAATAAGTCAATCAATATATTTCTAATAAATTGTATTGTATTTGGTAAAACGCTCTGTAGATACCAAAACCATTAAAAAAATGAAAAGATTAAATTTTTTTTTTTTTTAGAAAGTTAATAAATACACATATTTTACGATATACTTAGAAAGCAATTACACAAAGTGCAGAGAAGTGCACACATCCTTAAACCTTGAACATTAAATTTGATACTTAGTAGCTGAATGTTATTTATGACGCAGGTTATAAATAACACAATAACAATAATTATTATAATACGCCTGTGACTTGATTTACTTATGCTGACTCAGAATTAAGAATAAAAATAATAAGTCAGCTGACTGGAAAATATATAAATAGCTAACATTAATCTGATTGAATGTATAAATAATACTGACATAATGGCTAGGTTTATGCCATGCGATTTGTCGCTGCGGCAAAATCATATTTACACAAGAGCAAAGAGATGAGTAAACCTATATCATTGCTTTCTTTACTCTAATATAAAAATAATTGTGTAGCAAACTAATTTTTCGAGCAAAGTATATTGTTGTTCCATATATAATGATTGTTAAATTAAAAAAAAAAAAAAAAACTGGACACTTAATTAGACATCGAAACATGGTTTGAAAAAAATTGGCTGACTGCTTAATTAAAATCAATTATCAGATCAGAGCTAAATAAATAAATTTTTGTAGTTCGAGAAGAATAAATTTATTGCGATTGATTACAAATGTAATTGAAGATCTAATAAATTTAAATACAAAATGTAAAGTATCCTAAATATAGTTCAGAACATGAATAAAAATGAAAAATAATAAAATCAATTCAGTAAAAAGAACATCAAATATAAATGATAACACTGAATAGCCACATAAGCGATGTAATTTTAAGCCAATAGTGGTAAGTAACTTTAAATATATAAATAAAAAAATAAATATTTCAAAATTTTATATTATAATGTATATTAAAATTGATGATTTTGTTCTTGAGGGTGGACACATTATTTTTATAATACCGTACCCGTACCTAGGGTAATAATAATAAATAAATCAATTCAGGGGTTGAGACTTTAAAAATTCGCCAATTTATATTTTTCTATATAAAAACTTGCACTCTAACCGGCCAATCTATTTAATTTTTTTTTTTTTTTTTTTTCTTAATTGTATTCTTATATTGATTTTATTTTTTTATTTTTTTATGTGGGCAATAGCGGTGTATAATATTATAAAAAAAGCTATCTTGGTTGAAAATAAGTAGTGGTCAGTCATATCTGATTTTGTTCTCTGATGTCTTGTTTGGAAATTAGAGTACATAAGCAATCAGCGCTGCACTTCGAACATTTTGCATTGAATTTTTTTTTTTCGAGGACATTTTAAGAAGGTAGGATCTAGGATGTAGAATAAAGAATATAGCGTAGCGGCCATCTTGGTTTTCCATAAGAAAAGAAAAAAATATTTTTTGATTTTATTTTGGAATTGTTATTTCAGATTGGCTCTAAAGAAACGACTTAGATTCATCTAAAACTGATTTTGGATCATTTTGAAAATGTATCTATAACCTAAATTATAAAAAAAGCAGTCATTTGGTTTTACACATAATTTCGTAATACATATAACAATATTAATACGGTAACCATTCTTCAATGGATTTGCCAATAGACGATTTCACACCCACTATACATTCTTTTTAAATTGTCAATTTGGTTATTAAGAAATAATTTTTTTTTCTAAGAATTTAAGCCTCAGTATCGATATAGTCCTATCGGAACCATTAACATTGCCTTAACTTGAATTATATAAAATTTCCTTTTTCATTTATTTAAATTTTGCAGCTTATTTTAGTTTTCTCACCCAACAACTTACTTTAATATGTAATATTCAGAAGGTTTGCAGACATTTATAATTTTTTTTTTCCTCAACTAGTATATAGTATAGAGATGCAAATAATGTGTTGTATTATATGAATTTCTGGCGTGAGTATAAAAGGAAAATGTAAGATAAAATGATTTTACCTGTTATAAAGTTGAACATGATAATTTTGTGAAATATGCAAATGCAAACACACGAACAACATTATTTAAAGCAAAAGTCCATGTACTTTAATTACTTTTTCAACTTTAAAGTGAGGTTTTATAAATATCATCTAGATATTCTTATGGTTTGAGAATTAAGAATAAAAGGAAAGGCAAAACAAAAAAGAAATAGAGAAAAAGTTACCCAAGAAAGTTAATGTATATAATTTTATTGTAAAAGTAAGTTTTTCTCGATACCTGAAAAAAAAAATGAATCAAATTTAGCGATTTAATGTAAATTTATGATGACTGAAAATAAAAACAACACAACATAATATATTCTATATGCTTTTTTTTTTTTTTTTTTGTTGTTATTATTAAACTCCGCCCTGACTATGTTTCATTCTGTGTGTGTATGTGTGTGCGTATGGATTAGGTATAACGTATAACATACTCGCAATACAAATAGCTAAATAACGATCAACCATATACAATATGCTTCAAAAAATTCAATTTCCCGACATATAAATTCAGAGTTTTATATTGAATTTTTATTTTCTAATGTAGCCCCCATCCATTTCATATTTATATTCTATAGTTATTTCATGCAATATAATACATTTTTCTATACATAAGGATAATATTTTCATACACTTATTAAATGTATTTAAAATTCCAACTACGTAACAAGAGATGGCCAAAGTTAATTATTTTTTATTTATGTTATAATATAAGTACACAATAGCATAGAAATATTGTGTATTTGTATTTTGATAATTTAGGGTTAAATCTCAGTTGCGTTTGAACGCAAAAATAATATGGTCCATATTGTATGTGTATAAGTTGTAATAAGTAATAATCTAGATAGAAATTATATGATCTTCGATGTAGATTAAAATTTGTTCAGTTCGATATATAATTGAAATAATGTTTACGTATTAAATCGAGTAAATATAGAAGTATCACAAAACTAGATAATTTTTATTATATGTACTATAAAACATTTC